>JBCJKH010014435.1:0-15813 GCA_039877255.1 Loriculus beryllinus | reverse complement strand
GTGGCATGGTTTAGTGTGAGGTGTCCCTGCCCATGGCAGGGGGGTTGGAACTTGATGATCTTAAGGTCCTTTCCAAATCTAACCATTCTATGATTCTATGATTGCACCCTGTTCCTGGCCCTCTTCCCCCACATATAGATTACAGTTTCAGATAATTTCAAATAATCTTCTATTTTTTGACACCTACACATCATAGATCACAGTGAGATTAGGTCTCCAGGCACCATGTCCTGTTTAGTATGTTTATGTTAATGTTTAATACGTTTATGCTCTATATATTACAAGGGATGATGGCTTTAATCTGAAAGAAGGTAGACTTAGATTAGATATAAGGAAGAAGTTCTTTACTGTGAAGGTGGTGAGGCCCTAGCACAGGTTGCCCAGAGAAGCTGTAGCTGCCCCATCCCTGGCAGTATTCAAGGACAGGTTGGACAGGGCTTTGAGCAACCTGGTCTAATAGAAGGCATCCCTGCCTGTGGCAAATGGCTGGAACTGGATGAGCTTTAACGTCCCTTCCAGCCCAAACCATTCCATGATTCTATGTTCATATGTTTAATATCCTTGTGTTCATATGTTTAATAACAAAGTAATCCTTTGGACACAGTTTAACTTCAATAGACGGTTTCACTCTCCAGGCATTCCAAACCTCTGGTGCTGGCACCAGCGCTTACACTGTTAGAGAACTGAAGGAGATTGAAAAAAAAGAAACAAAAAACCCAAAACAAACAAAACAGCAACAAAGAACTTTGGAGAAAAGACCTGCAGATTTAGTATTGGGCCAGGTCAGACGTTTACACTGATTGCGAGCCCAGAGACAGAGCTCGGCAGGCAGGGAAAACAAACTCCGGACTTTTTAGCGACAGCCCGCACCTACATTGAATAATTTTCCCCTACGATCTGCACAGCCCCTGCTGTGAGCCCTTTCCATCCTATTCCTGGATATGCCTATACCAGCCATAGTTTTTACAGCCGCTCTGTTCCAACGTGACCGTTTAACGCCTACCGGACATCAGCAACAGCGGGAGGACCGTAAAACCCACACGCTGCCCTTCAGCACCGGAGGGCGCCCGGACCGCTCCGAGGCGTCTGCGAGGCCCCGGGTTCACCTCTCCCGCCTCTCCCTCCGCAGCCGCCCGCAGCCGGCAGGAGAGGCGGAACCTGGGGCCTCGCAAGCGCCTGCCCCTTTCCCTGCCATCTCCTCACCGTGCTCCGGGGTCTCGCCGCCTGCGTTCAAGAGGCCGCCGCCTTCTCCTTCTCCGGCTCCCGCCGCCGGCCGCAGCGCCATGAGGCGCGGGAGCGCGGGTACAGCCTGCCGGGCGAGGAAGGTGCGGGCCGCCGCCGGCCGCACCGCGTAAAGCGGTGGAAGAAGCCGCCGCAACAGCCGCTGCATGCCCCGTGAAGGCGAGCAGGGCTGCCCGCCAGGACACCGCGGGGCGCGGAGGGGATGCAGCGCAAACGCCTGCACCCGGCAGAGCAGGAACGGGGCCGCACGGCCGCGGGACTACAGCTCCCGGCGTGCTCCGCGCCAAGCGGCCCGTGTGCGGCATGGCGGGAGCTGTCTTCGGCCGGGCGGTGGTCTGGAGTTTCGCGAGTTCGCGCCCGTCAGCTTGGTCTGGAATTTGCTGTCTGCTGACAGCATGTGGCAGAACAGACCGGTTCCCAGCGAAGGCACTGCGATAGCGTGTCCTGAAACGTGGGGTCCACATCTCAGTGTCCTGCTTTCACTCAGTATTTTACTGATGGAGCTCGTCTCACAGAAGGGCTGCAGCCACCGGGAGTGGTTTGGGCTGGTGTCTCCCCAAAATAACCGGTTGTTGCTTAGGGCTGCACAACAATAATTGACGTCTTTAGCTGCGGTCTTGGGAAGAATGCATAGTCTTGCTCTAAGTTTGCTCTACACTCCTTCCTTTGCATAGCTGTGCTGGATGGCCCTGGCCTCCCCTGACTGCTGGCACTAAGGCCTCTGAGGTGACCACACAGTATCCTGTTGGGAATCTGCTTCTGGAGCATACAGGAGAGGCCCGGGAGATGCGCTTTCCTGCTTAAATAAAGACTTGGTGCCACTGGGAAGCCAAATCCCGTCCTTGTGTTCTGTGGGAGAAGCCAAGCCAAATGCTTTTGCAGATCAGCCTGTGCCCATAGACCAGATCTGAGGGAGCCAATTGTCAGTGGAAGCTGCATGGGTGCGGGATGTTAGAACCTGAGTGAAAAATGAGATCAGTTTCTGTATTTGGCTCCTTTGGGCCTTCACTTTGTGGGAAATAAAATCTGGAAATATTTTACCACTTTTTTGAATGATTTTGTGAGGTGTTTGCTTACGCCATCTTTCACACAGCATATTCATTTGTTCTGCATAGTCCTGTAGAGACCAAAGGCTGGATGTGAAATACAGGTCCAAGTTCTAAGGGATGCAGGAGAAGCCTGAGGGTGAGGCTTCTGGCAATTTTTCGTACTGTATGCGTTTCAGCTGAATGTCAGCTATCATTAGGAGATTAAATACGTAAGTGTTCACCTCTTCTTAGTCTGCTAGTGTTGGCAAGTAAGATGCCTCCATAAAAAATTGATTCCAGAGAGGCAAATGCTGGGAGAAAATCTTTTCTTATCAAATGTCGTTAAAAAAAATAAAATGCAGTTTGGGATCTGAAACTGCTCCAAATCAATTCATTCTGTGTTTTGCAGAAATCTTCGGCAGGAAAACACTGGAGAAAAACATTTCTATTTGTACAGTTGACAAGGAAGTCCAGTGCAATGTTTAGGTAAGTGAGCATTTAATGGTCCTCTTGAAAACAAAATGTGTTTTTAGTGGAGCTAAAATTATATCTAACCCATCAGCCTAGCACAAACATGTACATGTATTGTTTAGGTTCACAATGTGCCTCCATATACTGTCTCCAGGATGAGGGGAAGGAAGAAATGAAAAGTACCTTAGCTCTACCTAGTAACAGTTATCATGAATTGTCCCTACAGTCCTAAAAGTGGCATTGGAAGGAAGTGTTCAGCTGGGGACTAAAAGATGAAGTAACAACTTATGTTTTTTCTGACTGCCCAAATACTGCACAAGTTTCACAGAGGTCACTGACCTGGTGCCTGGCAGAAACTGTTTCTCACTACTACTGAGGTTGGGGCCAAAGCCAGCACTGTATCAGTTTTATGTGACCTTGCCTGTATTAAAGAGAATTTCTGATTAGCCTCTCAGCACTACAGTTGTCCCTTTGAGGAAAAAAAAAAATAACATAATGACAGTGACAGTAACAGAAAGAGGAAGCAGTTGTGTAAGCTCTGCAAAAATATTTGCTTACAGAATCACACTGCCCGTACCTGTTAGCCTCTCACCCGCTTTATGGTCTCTTAATCTACCCTCTAACTTCAATTCAGGAGAGAGTAAGAGGATTCAGATGTATGATATTACCACATCTCTCCTGAAAATTAGTGGTTTGGGAGAAAAGAGAAACTTCTTTAGCTTCCAAATGAGGAAAAGAAGAGTCACTGCTATGTGTATGTTTTTGCATAAAACAGTGGCTGGCCATGAGTGTTGGCCAGCTTGCTATATGATAGGTTGTGATACACATTATCAATACTTACTATGTGTTATCTTAGTCAAGCAAGAGATATGGAGGAGTTGTGACTATTTGGGGCATGACTCACTATGGGAAGTTAGAGAATAAAGGGGAAGGAACTGGATGTGTTACAGGAAGGCCTAAATATCAGAACATTGGGATATTGTGTCAGATGTGGGAGGGAGGTAGCATATTGTAGTGGGAAGGCATGGAGACTATAGGGGAAGCTTGGGTTATTGTGACAAGAAGGGAGGACATAACTGATACAAAAGAAGGCTTCATTAGTGACACTATGATACAGCAACTTGTTTTCTGACAAGTGGAAAGGAATGGACTGTGATCTGGTAGTCATAAAAGATTTGCTAGAGAAACAAAGAAACGTGAGTTGCAGAACTGCAGTAAAAGAGGTGGTGGAGTGTCTGGGGTAAAGTAATTTAATACAAAGATCAAAAAGCAAATAGGCTAGAGTTTCTACAATAACTGGTATAAAAGGAAAAAGCACATGAAGACGTTACCTGTTGTATGTAATGAATAGAAATTACATTTGACTGGCATCTAACATGAATATGAAGATTAATGTGAACAGGAATAAGGTAAGTGGACATCTTCATGGTCTATTGATCGCAAGCAGTTCATTTACATTGCAGGAAGAGGGAATGGAAGAGTGGGAATCAGTTGAAAAAAATTAACCAATTACCCAGAGCAGCAACTCTTCATTTGCTATCCTCTTAGGTAGTGACTGTTAGGAGGGACACTGGCTAAAGATCAGCATGGACACTTGTATACTATTAATGTCAAGGTATTTTTTCAGACAATTCCAGGTTCCTGCAGGCTTTTTGATGAATGATGACTGTTGGGTGCAGAGAGGATTCACCTAACAAAGTGGGACATGGATGTCTTTGCCAATAGGCTTGCCAGCCTCATAAGGAGAGCTTTAAAATAGGTTATTGAAGGATGAAGCAGTCCCACCAGATCTAAGCTGGAAGAAAACTGGCAAAGCTGGGTATGCTGCCAGATTAGTAGTAGATAATGGGAAAGCAGACGCAGGAAAGGATGGTGGCAAAGGCTGTCCCTCAACCTGAGCAAGCTGCATGCTTGGGCACCCTTCCATGTTCCTGCACACAGGCTAGCATTTCGGGGCACTTCAGCAAGCTGGAGAAGTGGAACAGATGTTTGATGCATGAAGTTAAACAGAGACAAATATAAAATCTTGCATCTGGGACAGATGAGGTTTGGCAAAAGCAGCTGGATACACATCTGCACTAATTTACAGTCCATGACATTTTTTACTAACTTGGACTCTGTGCTGGGCATTATTGCAGGGTTTAATCTCTCGCTTGAACTCCTACAGCCCTTGTTCCCTGAAAAAAGAGCAACTATTAGAGCTAGCTCCTTTACCCATTTGTCCTGCAAATTGTATCTTATTGGCTAGTTTTAACATTCCCTCTTCAATACGTGAAGCAGCAGGGGTGGTGTATGCTTTCCTAATCTAACTCTTCTTTCACCTGTCAGCACAGAAAATCCACCACAAGTCATGTAGTGTAGGTAAATCCTCCTTCTGCAGCAATTACATCATCCTTCTATAGTAGACAAAACCAGTCTTCTCTGTGTTGCTCCACAATCAGGTTAAATGATGCTATTAATTTCTTTACCTCAGAAGTACAAATTCCATCAAACAATGTGATATACATAGCTTCAGCTTCCAAAATATAGGGTAACTAGAATACAAATAATATAAAGGAATACTTCTACTATTTCATATTTTGTGATAGGAGAAGATAGCTTTTTTACTAAACATTTACACACATACAAAGTCATTAAATAGAAAATAACTAAGCAATTTTAATTACTGCAATTTTGATTACTACAATTTTGTTTTTCTTACTCTTGATATGTATAATTTGGATTTCAGCAAAAAGTTGCATATTCTGGAGACCATTAGGAATGGTAGTCTGCAAAGTGAAGACACCATTCAGTTTGATAGGAAGCCTTCACAGATCAACAACATGAACTGAAATAAAAGCACATTTCTGTTTTAGGAACTTTACTAAAGCTGATGGACATTTCAGCTATAGAGGTCAAGTTAGGTTTGATCCAGAATCTCCAGCTTCCTGGAATTGCTCTTGTATTCTGACTGAAATAAAGTTTTTTAAAAAGTACATGCAATGGAAATGTGGAGAGAAAGTGTTTTATTTAAAAAGATGCTGCCTGAAATGAAAAAACAGTTTGATTTTCAATGCAGTGAATATTGCCAACTACATGCGGAAGTCATACAGCTGAGACATTAGATCCTTCATTCTTCGAGCAAAAGACACTTTTACTGGGAGTCTTAGGCAAGTAAAGAATGCAGTTCTCAATCCAAAATTCATACTATTCCAGATGTGGGTGGGAGAACTACGTATTTACTGGCTAAAGTGAAAAATCTTGATTCTTAGCTGCTTCTCTGTTGTGTTCCCTGCTCTCCTCTTCTTTCCTGCTCTTCTGTCTTTCTCTTCCTTCAGCCACAAGCTTCTGTTTTTGCTGTGGCTTTCTTACCTTCTCCACTCCAGGTACTGCCCAAACACACTTATGTATTTGTCGCCACTATGCAGGTTTCATGGGTGGCCTTCTATCTTTTTTCCTCTTTTACCTATGGTCTTTTGTAAAGTTACGATGTTATGTGGAATAGGGGCAGTATCTTTCATGCACGTTTGCAGAGCACAAAACCCAATTAAAAGGAAACAAATCCAAGCTTCTTATTGCCAGAACCTAAGACAGTGTCTCCTGAAGTTCAGATCATCACTGTTGGCCCTGCAAGCATTTCTTCCTAATTGCAGCTGAGACGTTAGTTCACAAGCACTACCAGAACTTCAGCCAATTGCTAACTTAGCCTAAGATGAGAATGTACCTGCCCTGAAACTCTTCAGTGACTGAGTGTTTTCCAGAGGGAAAGCGTAATTCACATAATAAGAGTTATTCTAGAGATGCTCTTCTCTCTCTGTGGACAACAGAGTTGGCCAGGACAGCCCAGCTTGTGTCCCGCTTAGCCATGTCAGTTAGAAGGCTCAAGTTGAGTGAAATGGATCAAGCCCTGAGTTTTGTGATCACCTTGTTCAGAATTAGGAAAAAAGCTCTGTGCTCTGCCTCAATATTTCAGCCTCTGGCAAAACCTCTTGGGGCCAAGACAATTAAATTCAACATCTACTCTCTAACTGGAAACAGTTGTGTCAAAACAGCCTTTCTCAAATATTATATTAACCCTCATCCAGTTAGAAAAACCTGATGATGGCTATGGCTAATGCTACAAAGCCCAAGAGCTCAGGAAACTTCACGCAGTGTAGCTTTTGGGACTCTGCCAAGTTGGAGCCTACCTAGTAAGAAATAATTAAGCAGTGTTCTTTTGTGTTTCACATGAATTTTGAAATTGATTTACCCCTAGTGTTACTGGGCCTAACTCTGCGAAAAATCCCACCCACTGCTTTCATACCAGCAGTCTCTTAAGATGTCTGTTTATATTTATCCAGAAGTATAACCAAAAAAAGGGTTATTCAAAATACTTTTCCTAGGAGTTATTCAGGGAAACAGTAAGTTATTGTTTGAAGGAGAAAAGGGTCCCTGACCTAAACAGAAATGAGAGATCTCAGTTCTAACATTGTTTTACACCTGGAGCAATGTGATCCGGCATCCAGTTTCTGCCACTGAAATCTCTTGCAGTTATCAGGGTCAGTCTGTATGTATTGCTTTGAAGGTATTCGCCATCTCTTTGCTGACCATAGAGTTTCTTTATCCTCTTCTTGAGGCTCAAGGTTTTAATGTATCAAGTCACAAGGACAAACCAATTTAAAGCTCCCTTATTTATGATCATTATTTCTAACTTGCATTAAGTGAAAGACTTATGTCCACATTCTCATATTATGACAAAGCATGAAAAAGGAAACAAACACAATTAAACAAAAACACCTAAACACATTCTGGATAATAGGGAAAGAAACAGGTTTTAATTCTCCAGCTTAACATACTGCTATGTCTTCAACAGTCAGTCCCTTGCAGTTCTTGTTCAATCCAGCAGGCTTTTGCTGAGCCACTTTCAATTCACATTCACTCATACAGTAGCACTAGATACGTTGCAATAACTGAAACGTGGAAAACCATTTACATTTCCATTGGTAAATCTGACTTTCAGTGCAGGTTATAACAGTGTTTTCGGCAGCCCTATTGCAAGGACCAGATTTGGGTCATTTTGTCAGGCATCCAACCTGTCTCCATAAACCAGCATATGCCCATTACCATGTACCTGTGAAAGTGGACTAACAGCTGTTTAATACAGTTCGTATAAAGGGAGGAGGAGAGGGTGAGGAAAAGCATCTTCCCAGGGCTCCAGAAGAACTGCAATTCATTTGGTTTGATCACAACAGCTATTTGGTCTTACCACAAGAACTTGTACCTGTGTAGGAGAGAAAAAAAGTCTTATTTTTAATTAGTTTCTGGGTGATTTTCATTTGAAGAGTTGAATTTGCCAGACTCACTTCTATGTAAGAAAATCAGCCTACAGCTTAAAAGTCATGAAAGGTGAACACATGTTCTGAAACACTGAAAAGCAGGAGTTCAGGTATATATGAAAGTGAACTCTGTCAAGAACTCTACTTTTGGTGGGCAGCCAGAGAATCAATGATTTTTTTTTTTTTTTGACACATAATTCAAACTCAGTTCAAAATATTTCAATATCAGATATGCTTGCATTCAGTTTTGACCGAATGACAAGATAACTTCCCATGTAACATAGCATTGTGACATGGCTGCTCTCTTTCTTTCTAATTTGTACTGGGTCCTAAAAAACTTCATCATCATTATTTTGAGCAAAACAGACAAGCATCAAAATTGCAAATAATAGGCAAATTGAAAATAACAACAAATAATACTATGGGACATATAGTTGTTTTCCTGCTATGTCTTGGCACAATGGTATCTACAATCCTAAGAATAGACTTCCTCACAGTCTAGCTGGCTGAGACAGGTAACCTGCACGAAGACTTTTAAAAAGGGTGAGATCCGGCCCAGAAAAGGTTGTGTTATGCTTTTGGGACAGTTAGGAAGAGCAGTAATAGGATCACTCACTTGAGGGGCATTCAGTGAAAGAAGTCATGTTTTCCTTCAATGGTGTAATATGGCCAGGACCTGCTCCCTTAATTGAAGAGGATCAAGACCAGCAGAGCAAAAAGGCAGAAAAAAAGCAAACTGAATTGCCAAAGGAAATGTTGAGCTGCACTTTTGTCAAATGTATGTGTGGATCTACAGCAGATGTTACCAATTATGTACTGTATTTGGAGGACTCCAGAGACTCCTGGGAAGTACCACTAATGACGGTTGACTTGTCATATCCATGCAATTAGAATGATCATTAGGGAGATTTCAGAGCAAGAGAGAGTGATTAGACAGAGTTCACTGACTTCCCATAAGAACTGGCAAACTAGGGGGCCTTTGTCCCTTTGATGATATGTCTGTATATACTTGCATTTATAGAAGTTACACATCTTACCCATTCAGCTCCAGACTCAGACAATACACTGTTTACATTTTCTGTCTAAGCTTTCCTAAAATTGCATGTTCTACAGTGCAGTTTCTGTCTTACAGCTGAAATGTTTTCACCCAAGTCTGACATGTCCCAAGTACTAGAAACAAGACTCAGTCATTATTCTTACTGGCTAGTTGACATCTTGAAAATCATATGGTCAGATTTCTTTCACTGAAGTCTTGTCTCACTTGCTTTTCTTATGACAACACTGACTTATGATTCTCCCATTTTTAAGCACTGCCTTTGGAGGATTTGTCTTACCCTTTCTGTATACCCTTCACTTCTTACCCTCTTTCACTTAAAGCACAAGTTACCATCTTTATCAAGATCACTCCCAGGTCTTTCTGTCCTTTATATTTGTCCAATTAAGATCTCAGCCTGTTTATGACTGTCAATCTGCCTGTGGATGCCTGGCTTCCAGCCCACGTACAGCATCATGAAACACAGTTTGTCCAATCTCTCCATACTCCTTCAGTCACAAGCCACAGCTTCCTGCCTGTCAGTTGGTACCTATCACATGGGCATTGTTTGTCTCAAAACTCTCAGAGGTTTTCGCTCAATCTGTCATAAGTTGTATTATGCAGAAACTAACTTTTTATCTAACATAGAATCTTGTCAATGTAACCTATAAAGCTTACTGTTGAAATTCTTGTCCAGTTCTTCACCTTACATCTCTAATACTAAAACCTCTGGGTTTTTTGGCCTCAACAAATACAATTTAACACCCCTATTCAGTAATTTAGAAAGTATTGGGAAAGTTAATTTTTCTAGAATTTCAGCTTTGGCAATATCACGTATCTTTAAATTCCTCCACAGCTTGTTAGCAAACAGTTTAGATGTCATGACTCATTCTTTATGGTTAATTGTCTTTTGTTTAATACTGAGAAAGTTGATTTATTTTTCTGGAAGATTTGTAACTTAATTTCTAAACAGGAGCTATCAGTTGTGCCTGCATAGCTCAAGAGAAACAGAACAGGTCTTAACAACTGGTCTTGGGTACTGGAAACTAGGTGGCTGTATTACTGTGGCTGTACATCTGGATGAATATATTGTGATCCTTAGCTGGGTAAACAACCCAAAGATAATACTGCACTAATGAATTTGTTCTGCTTCCAGTGTGACTTTAACTCATTCGAAAGCAGCTCAAATGTCTGTGCACATCATTACATTAGTACTGTGCAGACACAAATCCATGTTTCTTCCTATGGTTCTTCGTTTGCAAAAAAAAAAAAAAAATGCTGCCAGCACCAGCAAAATTTCTTTGTTATTCTCCTTGAAACTGTTATTTGCCATGATATCGCCAGAAAAAAAAAAAAAAAAAAAAAAACCAAACAAAAAAAAAAACCAAAAAAACAAAATCCCACACAACAACAACATTAATCCTTACAACTGCTGAGCTAGTAATGCACTAAGACAATCTTCTAAGCCATTTAACGCTTACGGCTCCCTTGTATATCTCCCTGTCTATCTGTCTCAGATGGAGTTTGTCTGCTTTAGAACTAGAAAAACAACGAAGAACAATAATCTGGCTCATGAAAACTGAACAAGAAAACTTCTTGTTTGTGTGGTACAGACATCAGTTCAAGCCTTGACAGAACAGCTGATATCCCTTTGTAAACCTTTATTTTAAAATCTCATTTTAAATTATTAGTAAATAACTTCAAAAAGAACCCGTAAGAATACCAGTAAATTGTGTGTCATAAAAGGCACATCTTCCTGCAAATACCTATTCCTGAATCTTTTAAGGTAGTATTACTTGAAAAGTATACTTTCCTTACTTTCCTCCAGGTATCTTTCCTAATGTTGATTTCTGAAGGACTTATTAGAAATGATCCAGTTAATTACATGAGATGACATCTATGTTTGCAGAAATCCAGAATGTAAAGCTGTAACTAAATTTGTACTAGAAGGAATTATCCATGTAATTATAAAGCCCTTTATATTTTATTTAAATTTGCTTTTTTGAACGTGGTGGTGGTTTTTTTCCCCTGATTTACACCATGAAACAGGAAATAATGTATATTGCCTGTCTACAATGAGGACACTAGAATATTAAATAAGTCCTTTGCAGACAAAAGGGGTATATGCTTACCGTGATTCTGCTGGACACAGATTTTTTTTGTGTGTGTGATTCCCCTCTTGCTGGCAAAGGGTGGTTAAATCCATCTGCTTCTTGCTGAACAGTTACTACAGAACTATTAGCACACTGAAAGGGGACAGTAGCTTTTGGAATACCAGGGCAATTTCTGCCAAAAATACTGTCCCCTTAGGATCAGAAATCAACACTGTTGCTGTTGTGTTCCTGCTTTCAACCAGACTGTGCATGCCTAACAATGAGCAAAAATTGAGCACAAATATATTTAACAGAGTTAGCTTATTACAGTTTCTTGACTATATTGAAATAGCTGAGTATAAACCAGACGATAAAGTATCTAAGTAAGTTGTTTGGAAAATGTATTTACTGTAATTTTCCTTACTATCTAGTTTTTCCATGCCTTGTCACTGAGTGCTCACTGTGAAGGCTACTGTACTCTTCTTACTCAGGGAAAAGGAATTTTTGCCAGAATTAGGACTTCATGAGCAGGTTCTGTACATTATGAACCAGCATGTGGAAGGTCATTAGGAGCTGGCTGAACACTGAGCACAGATGTTGGCAGTTCTCTTTCTTCTCCTTATATATCCTACCAGCACCTGATTTTATTCTGACACATCTGAAAATCATATTTTTAATATTGCAAAACTGTTTAAATTTCTGGTATTCATATCTCTGGCTGCAGCGTTAATGCCAGTTTTATGGAAAACAGGTCACAGTCTGTATTAACTGACACGAGTTTAAGAAAAAAAAAATGAACCAGGAAAGTTTAAATACTTGCATAAAATATTTGCCTAAACTATGAATGTAAATATAGGCACAGTAGAATTAAAAGCTTTTTGCATCTTAACTAAGTTCTGAAAAGATCAGGACAGTTTTAAGCCTGGAGCAATACAAATTTTATCTTTTGGTCCTTTAATAATTCTTTTTCCATAGTTACGATTGGAATTCGTATGGCAGGGCAGATTCTACCCACAGATAATATTTCACAGGTTTTACTGCTATCCTAGCACAGAGTCACAACTATTGGAGTTTATTCAGTGCCAAGACGTTGAATTCATGGGATATTTTACTCCTGATGTCGGTGGGGACTGGATTCTTGCCCTTGCTCTGTGGCTGCGCAGAATGAAATTCTACCCACTCTGCAGTAAAAGACAAGCTTTCTGGTATCTTCAGTTAGGACAGAATTTCACACTTCAGGGGTAACTCAAAATTAATTCCCCAATAACAGCAGATCCATTTTAAGACTCATCTCCTTGCTCCTTTCCTCACTGCAGCTGTACACATTTGCCCCTGCACCACTGAAGTGGAAAAGATGAGAATGAGAATGTTGGAAAAAATTGGATTAACAGTACCTTAAAAAAAATTAATTTGGGTTTTTATATTTATTCCTAGTCATTTTAGCAAGCCAGCTTACTCTAGGGTCCACAGACAGCTGTGTTCACACAACTGATGTGGATGCAAAGCACAATACAGATTTGATAAGATCAGGAGCAGTAGAAAAGAGCCCATCAACTTGACTTGACTTGAGCTGACTTTGCTACCAAAAGCAGTGCTCCATAGTACGCCTAGTTTCCTAAGGTACATGTGATTGTATTGTCAGGCATTGCCCTTTAGCTTTTGAAGCCAGTAACCAATTTGAGGCATATGTGCAAGAGGGCAGTGATCTTAAAGACAATTAACATTTTACAAGCTTTGTAAAAGAATCCCACAGTTGGCTGGAAGAGAAAACAAAATAATTCTTTAGTAGATGGAACCCTAAGCTCAGCTATTCTCCTTGTTCCAGGTTAGCCGCAGGTCACATTCTCCTTTGTCTAGGTCTGGTGCCACAGAAGACACAGGAGGACTTGAGATCACTGTAGTAGGGAAGGAGATTTCAGGACCAGAAGACACAGATTTTTACCTAACCAGACTCCATTAGTTGTGCTGCTCAGCCAAATATTTGCTGTTTCCTCATTAACTGCTACTAAGTGTTCCTGACATGAGCGCAAATGCAAGACCACTAGCTCCGAATTCTCTGGCAATGCAAATAAACTGTTTGATTTTTATTATGAGGTAAAAATAAAACCATGAAGAAAGAAGTAAAGAAATAACTTCCTGAACAGCTTGAAGGAAACAGGAGAAAAGACCTCTCTTTTTTCTGCTTTCCTCTTTACCGGATACAAAGCTTCCAATATCCTGGAGCATAACACCTATGAATAAATGGAATCTGACAGTCCATTTTTAATTACCACCTTTATCTGCAATTCTGCAAACCAAACAAATTAAAAAAGGCTAAATCTGGGCTTGCACAGGGAAAACCTAGGTGTTCTTAGGACTGAATTCGCCACACTTCTCTCTGCACCATTTCTCTTTTCTTCATTCTGACTTTTGAATCTGCCCTGATGCCCTCATCTGACACAGCAACTACATCAGGGAGAGAGAAAACAGGATAGGCTTTCACTTTTGTCTGGCAGCACAAGCTTGCATTCTGTGCTTTGGAGGTTTTCAGAGGCTCTTTATTCCATGTAATGTTCCTGGAGTGGGGAAGCGTATCTTTTGTTCTTCCTTATAAAGGGATATTTTTATACACAAAGATATACAGTGCACTGAATTACAAGAGTTTTTATGTATTAGATTGTGAGGCTTTAACACAGAAATTTCTGATGATTCTTTAATTCCGCCTTATCCAAAGCATTTAACTTCAAAACCCTTAAAGCATAGATGAATCGAAGCCCCAGAATCCATCCAACACATCAACTAATTGTCTGACATCAAAACCAGAATGAGACTCTAAATTTAAACAGATTTCATTCCTAGCATGCTAAACATGCAGCCTGCGTGTATGTGCTAAGCTGTATTATCTCATACATAGCCATACATATGTATGGCTTTGTATACTTGCAAGTAATTAAAATGAGGGAGTCAGACACATATCTTCTCTGCAAACAGAAATAATTCTTTTATGTTTAAGCATATCTCTTGGTTTAAACACAGCTTTCACATTTTCCCTGTGAAACACTGTATGCCCAAAGTGTCAAAGCCTGTATAGGTCTTCTGATACCTTTAATATCGTTTCCATATTAGATAGCCAGATGGTGGAGAGCGATAATACTCTGTACTAATCACTTAGGAAGTCTACAGAATGGTGCTTTGAGATTTAGACCCATGGCTACCGCCATCATTCTTTTGATGGGAGGCTGCAGATACTATTCCAACCAATTGAATGTTTTTAAATATATCAACACTGAACAAATTGTCTAAACAGGAAAAAGACTGATAAATACCATTCAGTGCTAATGAACAGAGGGTTTTGTCTGAAGGAAAGAATTGCTTTTACAATGGCCAGAGATCAATATGGCATATGCAATAGTATTTATACACATCCAAAAAAATATTTTTGTTTCTTTGTAGCCATCACAAACAGGAGATGTGTATTGCTAAGTTACTTTACAAAGAAAAAAATTAGCTTAAGGAGCAGAATAATTATCTCAATGAGTTCCTTAGGGTTTGATTTTTAATTCCACACCAATCTGTTCTGCCACTTTTAAGATATTCTAATTCCCACAGATAAATTAGCTGAAACCATTTTTCTTACAGCAATTTCCAGTTATATACCAGAATACTTTTTTAGTTTGTGTTTGTACCTTGAAAATACTTGCGTTTCCTTTCTGAACAATGAACTGTTAATCTGTGGGCGCATTTTATAGGAATGAAATGTCAGATGTGCCCATTTCTCATGTCATAGATTTTTTCATATGCTTTATTGCTCTGATTTCTACATAGGAAGGGAAAATATTTCTCTGTGTATTTTACTTTTATTGCTAAGCCTTTCATAAAACCCCACACTGCAGGTTCCACTCCATGCTGGCAAGCAGAGGCTCTGGAGAAAGAGACTGAGGCAGCACTAATCAGCACTCAAATATGATAAGCAAGCCGACTAAGCATGTAAACAAGTCTTGTGCTGAGTGCTTTGTTTTGGCAGCACCAATTGTCATTTCAGTAGAGGAACAAACAAGTCACTTCAGACTATCTGACTTATTAATTGTAGTATTAATTGTACTTTAAATAGTAAAGATAAAACACGAAGTAATGTTAAATGAAAAAGTCCTAAGGCAGTGCTCAGAACTGGACTGCTCTAGCAAGACTTCTCAAACAGCAGCAATGCTTTCCCTCATCCTTAGGGTAAAACGAACATCTTCATTGTCCTAATATTTGTACAGTATTGTACTAATGTTGAAAAGATGGTGGACTTCATAGAATCTACCTATTCAGCATTAGTTTCTCAGCACTGTTGAATACATATTTGCTCAACATTTCTGAAAATCAGGCTGTTTAGCACCTGAGAACAGAAAATTAAAGATAAAATCATTTCTTAAAAATTATTCATGTATCAGATACAAGTCCAGAGGAGGGCCACAAGGATGATCAGGGGACTGGAGCACCTCCCGTATGAAGACGGGCTGAGAAAGTTGGGGCTGTTCAGCCTGGAGAAGAGAAGGCTGCATGGAGATCTCATAGCAGCCTTCCAGTGTCTGAAGGGGGCCTATAGGGATACTGGGGAGGGACTCTTCATTAGGGACTGTAGTGACAGGACAAGGGGTAATGGGTTAAAGCTTAAACAGGGGAGGTTT
>JBCJKH010014430.1:6089-27533 GCA_039877255.1 Loriculus beryllinus | reverse complement strand
ACAGGGAAGAGCTTCTGCCTAAGAGCTCAGCTCAGTCTCCCCTCGGGCAGGTTAAAGCCATTCCCCTTGGCCTGGCCGTACCTGTTCTTGTAAAAACCCCCTTTTCACATTTCTTTTAGGCCCCTTTACGTACTGGAAACCTGTTATAAGCTCCCTGCTAGTCCAACACTACCCGCGTGTCCTGCTGCCTGTTGATTCTTGTTTAGATGCAAAATTCTTTCTGCTGTTTCAGTTTTCACTGTGAAGAACTTGATTATAAACAATCAAACGTGTTCAAACAGGCTTAGCTAGAAATAACCCCTGCTGCTGCTGCTCACTTGTGTGCCAATCTGCAGAAATATTTTGTTATAATGTATGCTTGATAAAAATGTCTGCTTTGTGATGTCTTAAGTCCAACAAGTGTTAGTGGTACAGCAATGCAGGGACCTTGATTTTTAGCTCAGCCAGAAAAGCCTCTGTCCTCACTTCATGCCCTAAAGTCTTGCGTAGGACAAGCCAGTTCCAGATGAAGAACAATTTGGTG
Source organism: Loriculus beryllinus (assembly GCA_039877255.1). Lineage (NCBI taxonomy): Eukaryota > Metazoa > Chordata > Aves > Psittaciformes > Psittacidae > Loriculus > Loriculus beryllinus. The sequence continues at coordinate 27,010 of JBCJKH010014430.1, read as the reverse complement.
CAAGAGGAAGTAACACTTACACATATGAAAAATAGGAATAATGGGGGTTTTCAAGTTCACAATAAAATCCAGCCCACAAATGGGTGAACAGCTCTTACAGAAGAATAACAGGAAATTCTTTGCCTGGGTTATTTTAATATTTTTTAGCACCAACAGCAGTTCCGGAGGATGAAACCAGGCCTCAGAAACATCAAGTGAAAATTAATAGCTTTTTAACAACAAAGCTCAATGGAGAACTGGAAACGGGATGCGAGATGGACACCTTAACTACAGTTATAAATATACCTCAGCCTCTACACATACAATGCCCATTATCAATTTTAATGCCCTACTCAACGCAGAAGGATTGAGAAGGGGAGCAGGAGCAGGACGAGCATTTTCAGACTCAAGATTTTGGGTGTTCTGGTTTCATCTGGGGATAAAAAGGATGAACCCAAAGATGACGCAGACTCCTACACATCTTGCTGCTACACTAGGAGTTCTCTGCAAAGTCTGGCCTTGCGGTGACCCTAGAGAACTGGCACATGGAGCTATTCCCATGGGACATGTGGAACAGGGTCCTGCGGATGTGAAGCCGTGAATGGTCAGTGGGGTTTGTGCATCTGCGAGAAGCTGGAGGTGCACAATCTGCCTGGGCACACCAGAGGCTGGTGGCAGGACATGAGCCTAGACCCTGATGCTTCAACCTCACCTCTATGCTCCTCGCAACACTGTGCTCCTGTGCTCCTCCACACTGTGACCTCACATGTCTTCTAGTGCTTTGTTTTCCCTGCTCAGAAGCTCTGAGGCATGATGAACTATGTATTTCTAAGCTCAGAGGTTCACGTTATAGCCTGTTATCACTCTGGCAGATGGTAACTGATGCACAGTGCTGCTACTGGAGCTTGGAGTTGCTTTCCATGCACAGGAATGGTAAAACAGACACTGACTGTAGAGATGGTGAACATACTGCTGCTGCTAATAGCAAGCTGGTGGAAAAAGGGCCGTTTTATGGGGTTTGGTTTAGTCATCTGGACACAAGCACAATTTCTATCCTCTTCTATTTAGGTCTCAAGCCTGGGCCAAGGGAAGCTGATGACAAAGCTGGTGTCTTCCATAACACAGGGGCAGATGAGGGAACTGCCTCTGAGGAAGGCAGAATAGGAGTGGCAGCAGTGTGATGGTGGGAAGGGACCTGCACTTGTACCCTCTTTGCACCTTACGAGATGGAAGAATCCCAGGTTGGAAAGGACCTCAAGGATCATCTGGTCCATTTTGCTAGGCAAAGCATCACCTAGACTAGATATCCAGCCAAACCTTAAAAGTATCCAGCATTGTGAAAGCCACCACTTACCTGGGGAGATCATTCCAAAGGCTGATTGTTCTCATTGTGAAAATTGCTCAGTGGCATCTCCGACACCTCCACCACGAGCTCCATGGGCCTCAGACGCCCTCTCAGCCCAGTTCCCAGGATGGGCCTGTCCGACTGGGAGGCTTCCCACCAACCTGCCCAAGCTCCCCGTGGCTGTGGGCGGCTGGATGGAACCACCACCCCATCTGTGCAGGCGGAAGGGTGCCCCTGGTGTGGCTGGGGATGGGGTAGGTGGGAGCCAAGCAAAAGCAGAGGCGAGGCGCGATGTTTGTACCTGTGAGTGGCAGGAGCTCGGGAGCGTGTCCGGTCGTAATTTGGGCAGAAGAGTCCAAAAACAGACGGACGAAAACGATTAGGTTCCACCGAGATTTGAACTCGGATCGCTGGATTCAGAGTCCAGAGTGCTAACCATTACACCATGGAACCGCTCTGCCAGCCCCTCTTCCGGACCGCCACTAATCCCTTCGCAGGGCCTCTGCCGCAGCCGGCCCACCCCTGCGGCCGTGACCCCCGGCTGAGGGTGCCCCGTGGGGTCCGCAAGGCCAAGGGAGCGTGCGTGGGACGCCGGCACCCACAGCGCGGGCCCTTTAAGAAGGGGTGGGCGGGACGGCGGCTGTACCCCCGCCCTTCCTTCCCACCCCCCGGAAGCAGTTTGGCTCCGGTGCCGCGTTGCTCCGGAAGCACCTGCCGGGAGGCGGAAGCGTTGCGGCGGCTGCGGGGAGGGTCCGGCTCCCGGTCTCAGGTCTCTGCTCCGCCGCGCTCTCACCATGGGTACCCGCGATGACGAGTACGATTATCTCTTCAAAGGTAACGGCCGCGCCGTCCTGTCCCGTCCCGTCCCGGTGCCCCCCGGAGGGGTCACCTTCCGGAGGGGGTCCCGGCCGCGGCGGACGGCGGGGAGCGGCCTCCTCACGGCGCGATCTTCCCTCCGGTGTAGTGGGGTTGGGAGCCTCGCCCTCCGCTTCAGCCGGTCCCTACCCTTGCCTGCGGGGAACGGGCCCGAGCCCGCGGGCGGGTCCCGGTTGCTGTTTGCTGAAGCCGTGGCAAGACCCCCGGCAGCCCCGCTTCCGCCTTGCGCTTCCGCGGGCATCAGCGGACCCTGATCGGGTGTTGGAGGAGCTGGGTCGCGGCGAGCCGCTGGGCCCGGGGATGTCAGATCTGGGCAGGTTTTCCTCGCCCTGGTCTGCCTGGTCCAAGGGTTCTGAGTTGTGACAGGCCGAGGCGATGCCAGCCTGCTGGGGGGGGGAGCTCAGAGCGTTGGTGAGGGTTCAGAAGGACTAGTTCCGTCTCCAGCTATTAAACAGGGCTGTAAAGTGAGTTATGTGCGCAGCGTTGGTAGATGATGCAGCTAATTTATTAAAGTAGCGTTATTTGCTGCTTGCTGTATTCCAAACCCTTTGCAGTAAATGTAACTGCTGTTTCACACCCAGCAATGCTGCCTCCTGTCCTGGGTGCCCAGCAGAGTGGGGTAGGAATTCCTTGTTTTCCAGGACTGAGGCTCCTCCAGCCTGCATCCAGCTGGGTTAAAGTGTTGCAGGTTGTAGTTAACAACTCAGGTCTCACCCCTGCAGAGTAAAATGCCAGGCTGCCATGCAGGTTCCTAAAGCGTGCTGTGAAACGTGTATGGGTAAGCGGCTGGTTTAAAGTTGACTGTCCAGTTTTGGAAACCCTACTGCAAAAGCAAGCAAATTATTGCAAAAAAGGGTGGTTTGTTGCAGTGTGGTATTGTTATATATTTGAATTTAGGACTTGGAGTATTGCTCATTGCATTGCCGCTGTGAGAGACTCCGTGGTTGTCATTGTGCAAACACACAACGGAAAATATCCATGGGGTTTTTTTCTGTACTTCAACTCCTGTAATAACTTTGAGGAATTAATTGTTTCTTTTTGTCTCTTTCATCCAATTGCCATGTGGAAGGTGGTGTTATTCCTAACTATAAATCACTCACCCGTACTGCTGTTAAAATCAAATCAGGAAGTACCAAGGGCCAAGCTTTTCAGCTTGCAGCATTGGCAAGGGCCTTCCTGACCACTAGTTTACTCACATTGAGCAATCTTATTGTAGGTACTTATGAGTATGAGTTATCAAAACCATTGCAGCACTTTTAGTAGTTCATGCCATTCTGTCAGGATGCTTATAATTAATGTTTTGGCCGTCAAGGCCTGGGAATGTTGGTGATGCAGTTTGTTGGGAGAGGTCCTAGTTTTTATTAGACCTGCTTCCTTATATAATTAGAAAATAATACAGTTGGGATCCAGTTTTATAGAAGCGTTCAAAGCTAGTTTAATACATTGCCCCTTATGAAGCTTTTTCTACTTAAAAGAGGCCTTTGGGAGCACAGGGAATGCTGTAAAAACAGTGTTGTGAAGATGAGGGATTTGGGTTTTGCAAAGCTAACGTAGACTGCAGGAAGTTGATGCAATGTCACATCACTGGGATTAATGGGACAGCTGAAATAACATAACTGCAGAATAATACAAATCCTGGAAACTTTTGTAACTTCCCAGAGGTTCTAAACAAGCTGTCAGCACTCTGGAATGCTGTTGAAATTATTGTGAGTAGGTCTCTGAAATTATTGTCCCCTCAGGCAGGCTCTGGTCAAAAAGGCGAGATGTAGGTGAAAACTCTTGGAAAAGGAACTGAGAACTCAAGGTAATGAATAATTATTAAGCTGATGTTTGAATCTCAGATGAGCATCGTGGGGATGGGTGGGAAATGTAGGCAGGATAGGCATATCCATTTTGAATGGGATACTGTAGATTTAAAAGATGGAGAAGAGAATCAAAATAATATTGTGATAAATAATAAGGTGATACAACTTCATAAAAATTAGACCAGTGAGTGATAAGGGCAAATAGAGGAAAAATCTATTGTTTGTCATAATTTCCATGGATGTCTGTAATGCTGCTTTTATTGAGCAGCAGACAAAACCAAAAGGACATAAATTCCTACAGATGTATATACAAATTCTGGAGTGGTGCATTGCCGTAAATACTATAAATGGGTTTAAGAGATGGCACAAGTTTAGAGAGGAAGAAAAATGGCTGTTGGGGTATTTCAGTGTGATGGATAGAGTGGCAATTCTGAAGGTATTGCATGTTTCAAGATGCAAAGGCCTGCATCTAGAGAGATGCAAAGATTAACCTGTTGTGTTACACATAATATTTCCCAGACATCAGTTCTTGACAGTCAGATGGGGTATTGATCTATATGGACATTAAATCCAGTAGGACAGTTCTTCTGGGTTTATGAACTCAAAGGGACATGGTAGGTTGGTGGGACTGAGTTCAGAGCCTGACTTGATTTAAAGTAATTGGGTGATATTTTCTAGCTGTCCCTTACTACTCTCAAGTTGAGCTGCCATGTGTCTGTTTAGGTGAGAGCTTTGGTTTTGTCCTGGCAGCAGCTGTGTGTCAGAATCTGGCTGCCTGCTGGTGGGTGTAAGCTGAGCCCACCTTTGCTGCTGTGTGATAAAATCACAGCTCCTGTTACAAAATACCCCTCTCCTGACTCTGTTGCCACGCTTCAGCATGTGCTCAAGCCTGTGCCTAGCTTGTAAAAAAGACAATTCCTGGTAAATTATTCTTGTCTAGCTACATCTCTTTGTATTCTTCCATACTTTGGTGTTTAGCTGAGAGCAGTGCTCACTATTCCCAGCACTGTACTTAAGGAAACAAGACCTATGAAGTCCAGTTTGAGGAAATATAATTGTAAGGATTTTAGTTTATTACTTAATAAATTAAGCCTGGCTTAAATGCAGGAGCTTTTTACTCATTTTGATTTCTATACTTGCAGTAGATGAGTAGTTATTATAGTAACCTTCACTTGTAGGAGGTGTCTTGTGTTTTCTATAGACAAAGCCTGAGAGGGTTATGTCTGTATCTTGACCCTCTGGAACTCTGGACTTGGGATCAGACTTCTCATTTCTGAATGCAAACCTGACTTGTGTTGACATTCAGCTTATTGTTAGGGAAAGCACCGGTGTCAGCTGCCTGCTTCCTATTTTGCATCATGTTAATTTCTCTAGCTTTTCCCTTTGAGATTGAGGAAAATGCTTTGAAACTGAATTTGTTGGCTTGGGATTTTGAGATCCTTTTAATGTGTTTTGTTTAGAGAAATTTGTGAGGAAAAGCGCTTGTAAGACACCTATTGGCTTTTACAATGGTAGCAAGCCTTTTGCTCTCGCATTTGTGCTATAATCTCTCAGCTTGGCCATTTTACTACAGAGGTGTTTGGAGGCCCAGGTTTGTGTTATGTATAGCCTGTACAGGTAACAAACAACCCCTACCCTAAGTGACTTTGAGATGCTAGTTCCCTCTATGACAGGAAAAACAGGGGGGCACAGGTGAGGAGAGAGATTAATGGTTTATCACCAGCTACAAGGTACAGAACCAGGTCATCTTATTCACATTTCCTTTAAACTCCAACTGAAATGGGCAGAGGAGATGTTCATCAGCAGATTCTGCATGGAGATGTGTCCAGGCTCTTTATTAATATGCTTTTTAACAGCAGAGCTCAGCACAGAGACAAGTGGTTTTAGGCATTTAATTCCCTAGCACTGATGTACTTGTTTCAAATTGGGTAATATATGACTTGTATAATAACTTTAACCAATGGCAATACAAGCTAGTGACAGTGGACTTCCTATTTTCAACCTGCTTAGGTTGGAAGTAACATATTTCATGGGATAATTAAAGTATTTCCTGAAAATGTCAAGTAAATTGGAGGTTTAACAGAAATTAAAATGGTGTGAGTGAGCTGGAGTGTTGGTGAAAAATTAATTTTCCTTTCTTGACGTAGTTATCAATGGCTTTTCAGGGAAGTTAGGAAATTGAGTTCTTATTTTGATCTTCTACAGAAATAAAACTGGAATTACAGAAGGAAATTCATACAGTAATGTGGACTCTTCATACTCTTATTCTTATATTTCTCTCCACCAAATCCTTGTCTTAAACCTTTGGGGTGGTGAATGCTATAGATAGTCAAATGCATCAATTTAAAGAACATGGGCCAGTTCAATATTTGCAAACATCACTAAACCATTAAGAATTACCTGCCTGGTAGTAGTCTCTTAGGGCAGGGAGATAATTTTTGTTACTTTTGGGATGTGCCAATGCAAAGCTTTCTAAGCTGCTGCTCCTGTAAGGGAGGTGCTGGTCCAAAGCAGGTTACTGGGGGAAGCTTTCAAGGCTGGGTCTTGTGGCTGAACTTGCTTAAATATTTCCTCTGGACCTTCTTCCTCTGCTGATGTAGTGAAGGATTTTGCTTCCTTCCAACGAAGGAAGGTTGGAGCACGGCCCTGGAAGGGCTGTGTGCTGATGAGGACTGTGATGCTCCAGATGAGGTGGGGTTCAGGATGTAAAGCTTTCTGCCTGGGGACTTACAGGAGCTTGGTATTTGCCAACTTAAAGCTAGAACAGTTAGGTCTCATCACAGCGAGACTGAGCCATCAAGGTGATATAGTCAGGAAAAGGTAATTCCAGATCCAGGTATACCTAGTAGAGATGCAAATATGAAAATCCCTGTATACGTTATACTTAGAATGATGTGTGCAGTTCTTCTCACTGTGAAAAAGAAACTGAAAAACTTGTAAGGTAAATGTTTTGGGAAGTGGACAGTCTGTTTATAAGGAATCATTTGAGAAGTTGGCTTATTTAGCTCGTAGAACAAAGCCCAGAGATGTGGCTGCTTTCTGTAAATACCCCAGCATAAACACCGTATGGAGAAGGAACTAATAAGCTAATGGACAATGCTGGCACATGAACACCGCCGTGAGCTGACCACTAATTTCTGCTGAAAATTAGGAGGCAATTTCTAACCATTAGGAGTGAGTTTCTGGAAGCCCAATAAAAGTGTGCATGCAGGAACAATTAGCTTTAACCTGGAACTAGATAACATCATTTCCCTCCCAGAAACTGAGTACCTGGGATAGTTAGCCTGGAACTCAGTCATCCAGGATCATTCCTACTGTGTTTCTATGCTAAGAATGTAATGCATGGGAATACTGGATAGTATAATTTATCAAAATGAGGTGGTTTGATAAGGAAAGCAAGATTAAAATTAATAATAGAGTCTGAGTGATTGTCAGGCTGTGATACTTGCTCAGACTGGCAGGAGGCTTGGGTACCTGCTGACATTGCAAACTGTTCTTGTCCCCGTTCAAGAGGAACCGCAGTGGCCCAATTAAGTAGAGGAAATAGCTGACTCTGAAGAGGAAAGTCTTAATACTTTCCCCTTTTAATTGGGGACATATTAATCTGGTGCTGGAAACCATTGAGAACATAAGCAGCATGGGATTCAGACAAGGTAAGGAAAAAAGAGGAATTAAAATAATCTATTGTTAAATATGAAATATACACTGAACCACAAAAATACGTTTGAGGGGAATATTTAACAGGTATATGATGCTTCCTGTTGGGAAAAGGAGATTATGTATGTAGGTTGCTTTTCTTGTTCAGAGAAGTTCCTGGCTGCTGTCAGAACTAATGCTGGTGATAGCAGGACTGAGGTATGCAAAAGGAGTTGATAACTTTCGCCTCTAAGGAACTTGTTGTTTGTAACACCTCGCAGTGAATATAAATATGGTGTTGCCTAAACCTGCCAAAATAGTCCTGGAGATCTTATTTGTCAAGGAAAGAGGAACACGGTGGCAGTTTGCCAGGTGGGGATGATGCAGTTAGATGCCTTGTCCCTGCACTAAGTTTATTACTGTTTAGCATCTTCTGTGCCAGCAAAGCTGTTCAGCTGTGTGAGGGCAGCCGACACCAAACAGTGCTGACCTGTCACATAGGACAGCAGAATCCTGTTTGCCTTCAGCATATCTGCTTGCCACCTACCTGCACTTGTGATCTTCATAAACAGAAGTGGTTAGCAGAGCCACTCGTGGCTTTATGCAACCTCTGTATCTTGGCCAGCTGTGTGCTGAGTCAGCTGGCAGACGAAGCCGGGAAGACCTTTATTGTGATGAAGTGTTCTCCACAAGGCCATGTTTGAAGCGAGCATTTGCTGCAATTTTCAGTTTAGAGAGGGTGTTTAAAAGGTGCTGCTCTGCCCTTGCAGTCAGAACAGCCCGTTTGCCAGAATTGGTCTGCATTATTTTAATAGAAGATGCTGTTTGAGGGCTGCTGTGTGGCACAGCAGCAGATGGGAGTATTTGCACTGCTAGGCTAAAGCTCTGTGTGGAGGTTTCTCAGGTGATTGAGACACTCATTTCCCTGTTGTATCACACAGTCTTTAACACTGTGTTGCAGAGACTTAACTGCTAAATGATGGGTGTTACAGAGCAAGTATTCCTGTTGTTTTTTTCCAAACTAGCATAGTCACTTGTCTGCTTGGACTGGTGTTGATTCGCTGCTGAATTTAAGTTATCAGCCTATCTTCTCAAGGATTTTACTTGTCCTTTTATTGCCTTCCATTACTGGTTTGCTACCTTATCTTTAAGGGCATGAGATCATCCTGAGAGGATCCTGCTGGTGTGAGTCAGGGTTGTGAATGTGTTTCATCCAGTGGCCTGTGTCTTGGTAGTGAGTTCTAAGTTACACTTAACCTTACACCTTTTAACTCCACATTACAGGATATTGCAGAGCCCTCGTGATGCTTTTCTTCCTTGTAGGAGCTGGACTTTAAACCTTCTGTCAGTCTCTCGTCAAGCATAGCTGAATCCTTCCAATTAGTTTGATTGGCAGTGGTGCTGTGATGAGTCAAACTGAAGTGGATGTGGATGGTGGCTCTAATTCTGAGGCCCAGCAATAACCTGGCAACATTTTAGAGCAGTTTCAGGCTGGCCTGGAGCAGCCAGGAGTTGCAGCAGCAGTGATGGACTGCGGAAGGGTATGGTGCTGTGGCTGAGTTAACACTTTAACCTGGCCATCGGGGTGATGGTGATCTTGTGATTTTAGGGGTTTGGTTCTTTTTTCTGTTCACAAGTTTTTCTGCCCCACTGGGGAACCTCTCTTCTGCAAAGGTGTGAAGAGTGTAAAAGGAAGGCAGAGGCTGCTGCTTGCCCTGCGTTTTGGACCTCTTCAGCAAAACAAATTTCAGTTGTGTGGTGTGGAGTTGTTTTGTCTTGTAGTTCTAGTGTTAAGATGTGAAATTCAAACAGGCCCTGACTTTTGCAGTGACAGTCGAGTATGTTCTTCCTGGAGGAGGAATGTTCTTCCATGCTGGGCGAAGGAGACTGAAATGTCACAAGTAAAAGTCAAATCTAATGTCTCTTCACAATGCTGGTGAATGTGGCAGCTCTGGTTCTCTAGAAATATCAAGACTTGGACAGCAGATCTGTGACAAGGGTGGTGGTTTTGCCATTTGTTTCATTTAGGAAAATAAATGTGTATTGCAGGTTATTGTCAATGGCTTACCTCCACCTGGAATCTGATTCTTTATGTCATTTTTGTCTTGTAGTTGTACTTATTGGAGACTCTGGAGTAGGCAAGAGTAACCTTCTGTCTCGATTCACTCGCAATGAGTTTAACTTGGAAAGCAAAAGCACCATTGGAGTAGAGTTTGCAACAAGAAGCATTCAAGTTGATGGGAAGACAATAAAGGCTCAGATATGGGACACAGCAGGACAGGAGCGATACCGAGCGATCACATCAGCGTAAGTGACACCTTGTGCGGCTGAAGAGAAGCTTTTGCTGAGGAGGGTGATTTTGGGCCTTTCTGATTCTTCAAACTGCAAGCAGGGGGTGTTTGTGTTTTATCTTGTGATAACCACAACCTATGCTGGAAGGTTAAATATTATATGGATCATAAACTTGATATAATGTGTCCCTGCACAAACTGATTTATTTCTCAGTGCTCTCATGATTTGTAATTGGAGGCATTTCAAGCCTAGAACATAAGAGCTTTGAGGGACTCATTTCAATGCAAGCAGTTGATAAGGTGATATCAGTGTTCACCAAGGTTTTATCAGTGGTAACTTAAGACCAGAAACTCTCCAGTAGCAGCGAGGAAAGACTGCTCGCTTTGTGTGCTTTTTTGACTGGAAAAAGCCAGCATAGCAAAAGCTGGATTTAGGTAAAGGTGGAGGTAGTTATGGGGTGGGAAATACAGCGTGTTTCTCTTTGAATGATTTACTGTGCCTCTCCCTGGTCTGAAAGGAGACCAGCCATGGCCTTTTGTAAAGGGAATACATCCCATTGACATTCTTATGATCCAGTGAGTCATTCTGAAGTCTCTCTCACTATGAGCCGTGCCCGTACTGCACCCACAGCAATGGGTGGGGAGACTTTTCAGGAGTGGATCAGAGGTTAGAGGTGATAGTAGCTCCCTACAGGTTCTAGAGTTTCATTTTGGGATGCAGCGTTCTCCTCACAAGCGTGTGGTTTGGCTTGCCAACAGGCTGTGAGCTCTCCTGGCTGCACTGGTGGTACTGTGGCATAATCCCCATTTGGAATGCTCTGGTTCACTGTTTCAAGTCCCACATAGCCTGCATCTGGATTTTTGTATAGCTGTCTTAGTAACAGCTATTTTCCATTGTTGCACAGTAACTTGTCTAACTTGTCACTTTGAATCATGATGTTTCTTGCTGGTTCTCTAACACATCTCTTTGCCCACAGCTACTATCGTGGAGCTGTAGGGGCATTATTGGTGTATGACATTGCCAAGCACCTCACCTATGAGAATGTAGAGCGATGGTTGAAAGAGCTGAGGGACCATGCTGACAGCAATATTGTAATCATGCTTGTGGGAAACAAGAGTGACCTGCGCCACCTGAGAGCAGTGCCTACAGACGAGGCCAGAGCTTTTGCAGGTTGGTGAACTCAAATTTCCTACTGCAGACTGCTTGGGAATCTTAGATATGCCAGTGTGCTGGCAGGAGGAAAAAGTGCTGCTGGTGATGTTCCTCAGTTCACAGGCCAGGGTTTGCCTCTTTAATTCTGTCAAAAAGAAGCCTTGTAAAACATCCATGCTGATGTGGTTACAAGAATCAGCCAGAGGCACTTTAAGATTTTAAAACATCCCTGTAAAGAAAGGATCTCTGCTTGCAGGTGAAGGATTGTCATTTCCCCCATAGGGCTATCACTGTTAAATAGCTGCCATCAGATACTAGCAGGTGGGAGGTGGAGAAACTTGATGAGGTTAAAAGAAATCCAGGAATCTTCCTCACCTAATTCTTGAAGGTGCAACAAATTCTCACTTTCAGTGAGGCAGGAAGATGTGCCTCAAAGTAACATGGCACTGGGCTGATCCCTGGTGGTGTTGCTTTCAGAGCTTGTAAGGGGGAAAACCCCACGACTTCTTATACACTACGAATGTAATCTGGTACAGAGATTCTTCAGATGGGAAACAGATGTGTGATGTACCCCCCTAATTATAGTGTTTCTGTCCACACAGAGAAGAATGGTTTGTCATTTATTGAGACGTCTGCTTTAGACTCTACAAATGTGGAAGCAGCTTTCCAGACTATTCTGACAGGTGAGTCATGTCCTTCCTTGTGTTTCAAGGGGGAAGAGCAGCAGGCTGCTCAGATAGGCAAAGAATTGCCTCTGCATCCTATGAAGCGTTTAAAATTTTGCTAATCGTTTTTCACAGCCCTAGGAGTCCAGTTTCGAGTCAGTTAAAAGGCCAGCCTTGAACTCAGGAATGAATCCTTATTCACTTTGATCTGCCCAAGGTTTCTAATCAGCCTCAGCCTAGCTTACCTTTCAGTTTCCCATTTGTGTATGGTAAGGGAGTGCCCACAGGAGGGAATTGTCTCTTGCAAGCGAAACACCCGTTGTTTATCAGAGGAGAAGCCAGTCTAGTTTGTTTCCACCTTCAATGGTGGTCATAGCATCTGGCAAGGGAAAAGGGATGAAAGAGCAGAGATCCTCCCTTTGAACAATACTGCTAGTGGTAGTATGAGACGTAGTGACTCCTGAGCTGCAGGGTAGTTGCTGTCATTTCATTAATAGTCCTGGCTGGACTTTTGGCCTCAGTAACTTGTGATAGCAGGGAGTACTGCGTCTTTTATGGTTTGTGGATAAAAGTACTTCTTTTTCTGTTAAAACTCTTAAACATTTTCTTAAGAACACACCAAAAAGGACTTTTTAGCCATACTGGATCATGCAGGTGAGGAGACAGCTAGGAAGTGATTTACTGTAATAAAAGTATAAATTCTCAAGCATTTCTTGAAATGCTTTATGAACACTCTGACAGTGGAGAGAGTTGTTAGGCTGCTGGAGGATTATCTGCCTGTGTGCATCTCTTTCTTGTCTTACCTTAGTTGTAAGAGGCCTCTGCTAGGTTCTGGCTCTACTTCGGTTTTTACAGTGGGTTCCTAAGCAGTAGTGCTCCTGTCCATACACTGGCAAAAAAGTGTATGTTAGATGAGTAAACAGTGTGTAGGGGTGTTTGCCATCTTGCTGCTTCATTCAGTGCTGGGAACAGAACTTGAGTTGGTTTCCCCCTCAGCTGAACCATGTGTTTCCCTTTTAACTTCAGTGTTGTCATTTGGTTGTAATTCAACATTACACAAATTTACAGAGGAAAAAAGGAGCAGTTATGGTGGCTTACACATTTACTCCCTGTATGACTAACCACTAATGCCATCAGATGGCTAAGGAGTGGCTCAGTGTGATGATATCTGGGATGCCTGTTGCATTTCCTGCTTTCTTCACCTACCCAAAGTCAGTTCTATCACAAATGCTTGTGAATTTGAGCATAGAGGGTTTTTTTTTGTCAGGACAAAAGGCATTTTTGTTGCTTATTTGTAAATGCTAAAACCTGAAACTTCTTCCTTTATGCATGTGCCCTTGGCTGCCCCTCTCCTCTCATTAGCACCTTGACAGAGCTTTGAGGTCAGATTTGGGCTGAGAGTGCTGTGTGTAATGTAGAACAGCCTTGCTGCTTGCTCTGAAAGTTTTCAGAGCAGATCAGAGCTCTCGGATGAAGGTTTGTGAATTAACTCTCATACTCGTTCAGCACCAGCACTAATAAAACAGAATTGGAAATGTATCAGACATTGTTTATCGCCTCCTAAGGCAGCTGGCAGGCTGTCCTAGCCAGTATGAGCTGGTCACCTAATTGCCCCATCCCCTCTTGGGCTGTTCTGTTCTCTAACAGTGATGCTGAAGAGGTGGAAAGTTTCCTGCATGCCCAGGGCTGTGTTACTTCCATAGAGCTGTGTGACGCTCAGATGATACACTGCTGTTGCCATAGGGAAGCAGTTCACGTCCTGGGCACAGGCTAGGCTTTTTCTTTATCTCTCCTCCCATGCATCCAATAGTACTTTTTATTCAGAAGTTATTTTGGATTCTAATTTGCAGATTATATGTTTTTTTCCTGGTTTAGTTTTTCTGTAAGGGCGGGCAGTCTGCAATGGGAGAACAAGCCATTAAAACTTGCCCTCGGTGGACTCTGACATTGTGGAGGCCGTTGCTGTTCCACAAACGTCAGTGTTCCCTGCATGTGGCTGTGATGGTATTTTGGGTAAAGAGCTCTTGGGCATGTGGACAGGCTTCTTGTTCAGGAGGGGCTGGCTCAACTGTGCTGGAAGAAACACTTCTGCTGATTAGTGGGCATGTGGCTCGCTCCAGACAGGAGCTCCTGTTTCAGGGAGATAAAGACGAAGTAAATAATGCATTAGCAGCAGGTTGGCTCCATCTCGGCTGTGACTGGCATGTTAAGGATGAATGTTCTGCCAGTAAACTTCTTCATAACACTTCACAGCTGGCTTTCTTCTGTTAATGATTTGCTTTGAAGGAAAGAGGGGAGCAGTCATCTGAGGAATGTGGGTTTTGGAGTGACCCTGCGGAATCCTGGATAGCCTGTATTTGGCAAGGCTGCCTCCAAGCATAGTGCCTGCGGGTGGAACGCTTGCTGTCCTTTGAAGAAGGAAGCTGGTAAAGCCATCAGGCTTTGCCACAGGCTGCACAGAGGTGGCTGACAGAAGGGGCAGGGCATGCTGCTGCACCAGCTCTGCTGGTATTTGCAGTGCTGAGAACTGCACTGCAGAGGTATCCCAGGCTGCTCCTAATGCCCTGCACGCAGCTCCCGGGGTCTCTCATGAACAGGGTGTTGTAACCAAGGTCTGTAGCAAAATTCCTTTCTTCTGCAGCCCTACTGAAGCTGGTCTGGTTGGGTCAGCACTGGAAACTTGAAGGAGTAGTTCCCTTGGAGGTTTAGTGTGGTCTGTGTTAGGTTTATCCACACCTGTATTCTCAGACTAAACCACTCTGAACAGATGGCTTTGGGCAGGGAAATAGGAATCCCTTCTAATTAGCACAGCTTAAGTATGCGATCTGCTGTTATAGGTGAAAGAATGGGGAGAAAGCTTTTCTTTCCTCTCCCTGTGCTATAGAGGACTTTTGGGGGGGGTACATCTTGCATCAAGTGGGCTTCCTGTCCTGCTGTGGGACAAGAACCTCCAGATGAAGGCTTGGGGACCTTTTCCTTCTGTGACTTAAGCGTAATGGTCCCTATCCAAATTCTCCTGCTGCAAGATGTCTAGGCTTCAAGGGCTCATTGCTGTGTACACAAAGCTGCTTTGTATCATCGGGCAAATAGGAGAGACTGGTATTATAATCCCAAGCACTCCGAGCATTCACAGCAGGATAAAGCATCCTTAAAGTAAACTGGAGTCTGCGTCCTTTCCTTAAAGTAAACTGGAGTCTGCCTCCTTTCCTTAAAGTAAACTGGAGTCTGCCTCCTTTCGCTGCCTGGCTCTGTGCTGTTTGTTCCAGTGCTGCATTGTGCTGCTGTTTCATCTCTAAGGAATCCCATCTCCAAGGAGACATCACAGAGCATTAACATCAAAAAATCTAGGGATTTCCTCTTTGTTACCTGGAAATGAATGAAATGCTAGCACAGCCTGAGCAGACAAGGGCTGGACAAGCTCCTCCTAGGCAGCAGTGTCACTTTTTCCCAGCCCTCTTTCAGTGCAAGGCCTGTTTCACACAGTTCCCAATTATGCAGTGATGCATTCTGCTGAATGTGCTCTTAATAAGGTCTCATTCAGTTACTGAGCAGAGCATAAAGTGTAGTGTCTTCATTAGCTTGTACAGACTGGTTTCAGTGTAGGCTTTGCTGCTGGGCATTTTGCCTCAGCAAGTGGAGGTTTGAGCTGTTCCCACCTCCCCTTTCACACCATCACAGCTGTGTGTGGTGAAAGAGCCTGCAGCTGATGCAGGGAAAGGCAGGTTTTAGCCATTAAGGCTTTCATCTGTGTGGCTGCACACAGGTTTGTGCTGCACAGGAGGGAGAAGCAACACGGAGCAGCAAATGTGGAGCTGCTGCAAGCTGCTGCAAGCAGCATGGCTGTGAAATGTCCCTGCAGGACAGGTCAGGAGGCTGGGGAAGTGGGCATCGTGGAGGTAGTTCCCAGAGTCAGAAGGGACAGACCCTTTATCAGCAGAGAAATCAGCACTGTTAAGATTGGTTTTGAGGCTTCAGGGTTGTTTGCTGCAGGTCTTTGGTGTAAGATGAGGGTGTTACACAGACTTGTAAGTCCTTGCTTTACAGGAGTGAAGGAAGTGTGTGACAGCTTCTATAAAGGGACTAGTATGAGCTTGTTCAGCAAGTTCTCTGGAAAACCAAGAATTGTTGCTGCTAGAAGTGCTACTTGGGAATTCCCAGTAACAAAAGTGACAAGAGCCTTCTCCTGATGAACAGGAACAGACAGATTCTACACCTGGAGCTAACCTGGGTGTCTGCCTTGAGCTGGGGCAGGATGGTGGTACAGGAGAACTTGTCCTGAAGAATGCAGAGCAGATCTCTTTGGCTGTGCTCCTCCCTCCTCTGCACGCAGACACCCTGCTCAACTCAGGGCCAGGCTATCTTTATCTGTGGATTCCCACATGGGTTTTTGCAGGTGACTTTAAAGACCTGGTTTCATGGGATTCACTTCACCTGTGGAGTTGTTTGTGTCTAAGGCCGTTGGATAGAAGAGTGAACTTAAAAAGGGTGAAAGCAGAAGAGCCTTTTACATCTGCAGGGCTTGTCTGTGACTTGATCTGCAACTGGATGTGTGTGTAAACCCCATTTTTCTGGACTGTTTATCCCTGTCTGAGTCTGAGCTGTCAGCTGGGAGGCCCAACAGGCAGATTCTTTCTAAGTGCCACTTGCTGAGGTTAATGTTATTTGTACAGCCCGTGGATACAGCACAGTGCCAGAGAGATGTGTTTTGCCACGTGTGCAGCCCTGTTCTTACTCTTCCTGGGGAGCTCTTGGCCTCTGTTTGTTGGCAGCTTAAATCAGTGCAGGCTGATTGTGTCAAGGGCAAGGTTTTCAAGCCTTGTTTGTCAGGGACTCTTTTTAGCCATCTCTTCCCCTTGTAAAAGCAGGCACTCAGCTGTGTGATCAGCCCTTGGCAGCAAGGAGGATCTCTGCACCAGGTTGCTCAACTTCCACTACTGCAATGATGTGAGGATGTGCACTAAGCAGCAGCTCATCATTCTGAGCGAAAACAACTCTTAAATGACAAATTTCTGGTAGAAAAGATGTGTTTTGGTGTGGAGTCCAGCGGGGTGTGTGTTTGGGCAGTCATTATCCAGCTGATAAGAGACTTCAGACCTCCAAAAGCACTTGGACCTTTGCTTTGTTTTGCCAGAGTTGTTTGTGCTCTGTGCTCTTCCCCGCTCTGCAGCAGTGAGGTGCTGACATCCTTGTCAGCAGCCTGGCCTTATCTGAAACCTGTGACACTGAGCTGGAGCGTGCTGACAGGGAGCAGGTATCGACTCCAACTGCGGGGTTCTGCTGCAGGCGCTGCTGATGTGCTGGCTGCCGGCACCCCTGCATGTTGTGCCAAGGACCAGATGTGATGCTGTCATTCCGGGGCTGTCTTTTTGCTGAATCTGAGTCACCTTCAATCTCTCCCGTTAAACTGAGGCCCAGCAAGCTTTTATTTTTTTAAACTTTAGTGGTTTTAAGACTCGAATTCACAAGCGAGTTCCCCGTGTTCTATTCTTGGTGTCCTTTATTTCCTTTCCGGGGGTGAAGTGCTACGCACGCTCTACTTTCTTCTGTGCAGCTCAAACGAGTGCTGTTGTAGCTGCTTCGAGTTTCTGTTCAGCACAACAAATCCCAGGAAAGAGGGCAAGGCTTTCAGTGCAGGTGTGCAGCGTTCCCCATGTGGCAGTGTGCTGGGGAAGGCGCAGGAGTTTAACCTGTACTCCCTGATTTATGCTGGAATTTCTTCACCTGGAACCCATGCTTCTTCTCCATAGTTTTGAAGTTCAGCTACACTAATATAGTGAGTGTATGTGCTGTTGGAGGGGCTGAGTCTCCTCTTTTGGGCCCCAATCAACCCTTTCTGAACACTTCAAGCTGCTCGGATGACAGGGGAGGTATTGTACATGATAGGCATGTTGAGAGAGAAGAAACTGCCCTTGCAGTCCTAGCAGGGAGGGAAATTACAAGTGATTCCATTTAATCCTGTTTATGGATACATCAGCAAATGTGGCTGCTGTCCTCAGAGCCTTAAGAGCTATCAGAAGGAACTGCTGGGGCACAGCTTCTGGTTTGTAGCAAAGAAGTTTGTGACTTCTGGCTCTTAGCAAAAGGGAATTACAACAGTTGTTGAAAAACTCAGTTCTTTTGCAAAAATACATGTTTCTGGACATAGAAAGCATCACAATTGAACTTCTTGTGACAGCTCCCGTGCGTTACCTGCATAGTGCCAAAACTATAGGAAACCTCTCTATGTTTTCTGCCTGCTTCCTGCTGATGTCTCCCTGGTGTGTGTGCAGTGACTGCCTCTTTCTCATCTTCCAGAGATCTATCGTATCGTGTCCCAGAAGCAGATGTCGGACAGACGGGAGAACGACATGTCTCCAAGCAACAACGTGGTTCCCATTCACGTCCCTCCAACCACCGAAAACAAACCAAAGATGCAGTGCTGTCAGAATATATAGAATCGCTGGTTCTTTCCTAAAAGGCTGTGTATATTCCCCAGGTCCAAGATTTAAATATATTTGTAATTCTTGTGGTTCCTTTCCTGTGTTTAGTTCCTGCTTATTCCTTCTCAATTTCTCCATGTCTTAAACACTCCGATTTCAGTGTTTATTACTTCTGTGTGGCTGCAGTATTTTCCCAACACCGACTTGTCGGTTTGGGGTCAGTGAATAGTTTGGAGCTGAGCTGATCTCTTTCCACCATGATGCCCGCTAGTCAGAGCACAGACACCTTTAGTGAGCACTAGAAGATGTTATTCTGCTCCTCACAAAGTGATTGCTGTCAGGTTACCTGGGGGAACATCTCTGAGCAGGATCATCCCTGACTTAAGGTGTTGCATACTGCATCTAAAGCTTGGTGAAACGCCCGTTGCTCTGAAGTGCAACTTTAATGTAAGAAGTTAAATGTTTTTGGCTACATCTTCAGATAGTGAAGTTAAGGATATCTTTGATTTTGTTTTAGTAGAATATTATGGGGGAGAAAAAAGAATTTCTTGCCAAAAAGCAGCAGGGTTCTTGCTACCTGTGAATGAGCTTTTGTGGTTTGGCACCTGCTGCAGAGGAGGTTGTGACGTGAGGCAGAGCTGCGGGAGCCTGGTGGGACTCCACATGAGGGGACCCTTGGGAAGAACATGGAAGCACGAGCTGTGTAATGGAGTAAGGGTCAGGCCAACACTAGACTTTGCAGTGTGGTTTTGTGCTGCCCAGAACTTGGCCTCCACAGTGCTGGTGGTGTCAGGATTTGAGGATGCCTTTTTTTCTTTCATGGAACTTGAAGGATGTTGTCACATTATTACGTATCATGTTTATTGATACATGCCACGTAGATTAGTATATTCAGTGCTTGATTAACTTCCACAAGTTCTGTTTCACCCAATATTTCCAAATTATCCCAGTGGTTTGTTTTATGTTCTTTGACAGAAACATCCAGAGTAGTTTCTTTGCTGGATGGGTTCCGTCTGTGGTCAGTGGCTCAGTCCAAATCATCTGTTGGATCAGCTTGTTCAGGGATATGTGAACTGTGCCTTCTGTCACTGCACTTGCTGCATCTCGCTCCATATGTGCTCTTCCTAAACATGCCATTAATCCTGAGATTTGGGGGCTATGGGCACTGGCTTTCTCCAGGGTTTAAAAGAACAGTTTGTTGTATAAATGCCTGCAGTTATTTATACAATTACGGGAAGTGTAAGTGGTTAGAGGGGACGTTTCTCAAGCTCTGATAGGACCCGCTTGGAGCATCCCAGTGTGGGTAGGCACTACCAGCTGTGTTTCGTACCCAACCTTTCTGTCTCGCGGTGCTCATGATGTGTAAGGCACACGGAAGGCATTGCTGTAGTCGGTCACTTGTGTTTTTTTAAATCCACTTCTCCTCCTGGTATTAGTTCTGAAGATGCTGGTTTGATCTGTTTGTAAATTACTTTGTATTTTATGCATGTACTGTACCTTGATCCAATATTATTATTATTATTATTTTCTTTTTTAGATTGATTTAAAATATATTCATCCATGATTCTAATAAAGAATTACAGGGGACGACTCAGTATAGTGTTGGGTCCACTTTTTGGGGAGAGCTGGGATTTAACCTGTTGTTTTTCACTTCCTGGGAGCTAGTAAGCTGCTGGGAACAGGCTGTGAGAAAACACTGAAGATGCTTCCTTCTGCAGCAAAGGCTATTGCAACGGAGCCTGTGGGAGCACAGATCCCTTTTGGAGGCCAGGTGCAAATGCTGTTTCCTTCACCTCAACAAGCAGGGCTGTGTTTAAGCCCTGGGCAGCTGTGAAACAGCTGCAGGAGCCTGTTACACAAAGTAAGAACTCTGTTTTACTCTTTTTTTCCCCCCACCAGAACTTTAGACTTAATCATAAACCAGACCTTAGACAGGTTTTGCTGTGCAAACCCTCTTGTTGCACTTAGGAACTGCTGCAACGTGGACCATTATGTTTTCAGGCAATGGGTTGTAAAGCCTTCCCAAGCCATCGACTCACAAAGCAAAGTCAAATGGTGTGTACAGAGCTGTAACTCCTCACCTTGTGTTCTGGGGTTCTGTGGTGGTGGGTCCAGGACACGGCTGGCACATAAAGATGCTTCACAAAGGGCTTTGAGAGAGACAGGGCAAGACATTATTCCATCTGAACACCAACCCAGCAGGGAATTGTCTGTGTTCAGCTGCTGATTAATCATCCTTTTCCATAATATTGGCATTACTTCTGTACTAAAGTGTCTCTTTGCTAATAGGAGACAACCAATTATAACAGAAAATGCTTTTGGGCCCTGAAATGAGCTTTGTGAGCTTATGGGAACTCTGTATAATGCTGTAACGTTGGCTTTACCTGCCAAAAGCTTTTGCTGTCATTTACATATTTGGAAGTCCCAACCTTCACTGTTTTGAAGCTGTTCAGTGAGTGTCAGTGGTCCTGGTGTTTGATGGGAGTTGAGGTTCTGCCTCTTAAGCAGAAAGGGCATGTTATTGTTCTGATTTAAAGACATTTTCATTCAGCTACAGCTACTGATTCTATCAGGTCAAACCTGATGAATTTCCAGCCTTAAACAGCTTATCGAGTGTGGCTTGTCAAGTCAGAAGGAGATTACATGCTGGGCTTTAGTTAACAAGGTTTCTAGAAATACGAAGTACAAATATTGGAAGAGCTTGAGCCAGTGGCAGTGCTCAGGGCTGCCTGGCATCGTTAATTCTGAAGCT
>JBCJKH010014429.1:0-13660 GCA_039877255.1 Loriculus beryllinus | reverse complement strand
AGTCTAAGTTTTTCCAATGGCAGCAGAGATGCTGTTTGATTCCCCTCCCACCTCCACCGAACTTCCTCCCCTCCCTCTCATGCATTCACAGTGTGTGACTGTTGTGCCTGTCCCCTCCACCCCTCTGAAATATGAAATGTAAGACTGTAAACATTTCACCATAGAGCAGTTCAAAGGAGAGCTTTGACTGAGGGCGTCCAACGTGCCTGTACTGAGATTCAAAAGGGGAAAAGGGGGAGTAGGAAGGAGGGAAGAAGAGGGGTTTTTTGTAACTGCCAACGGGAGTATAAATATTCAGACACCTTGAGTCTTGCAGTGGGGATGTATTGCTGCCTCCAAACTGCTCAGGGGGGGTTTCTCTTTTAGTTTTATAGAGGCTTTTCCTTTGCCAGATGGTCGCACTGGAGTAATCCATTTAGGAAAAAACTGTGCATGAATAACCTTAACCTTCTCTTCCAAAGTTATAAGTCCCCCAAGAGGCTTTAGGAGAAGCTTGGGATGGCAAATAAAGTTTGCTCTGTGTTTCGGTGAGGATGGGCTGGAGATGTGATTGTTGCTCCCAAAGACGAAACCAAACAAACACATTTTTAAAGGCAAGGTTTGGGCAGCTTGATAAGCCAAATGAACAACAGCAGCAACAGCAATTCCCATGGGAGATGAGCACACTGCTGGTGTGGAGCACCAAGCTCTCCTCGTAGGAATCGCGGGTGAATTGAGTGACCAGGGCTGGCTCAGGGAGGTGGGATGGGGATGGAAGGAGCGTTTCCAACCCCAGGGGATGCTGGTGATGGTGGTGGATCTCAGATCCATCAGGTTGACCCAGGCTGGTGCAGGTGATGGGGACCTCAACTTGGCTCTGCCCTCACACCAGTGGGATGCATCAGTGAAGGGGAAAAAAGCCGCTTTTGTGGCACTGGGAGCTTTGGGGAAGCAAAATCTAGGGCAAGGCGTGCAGAGCAGGATCTGGGCATGGGCCAGCGTGAATCCCCTCAGGTCCTCACTGTGACTTGTGGTTCCCCATCCTTCATGTGTGCTCCATCCACAGAGCCAAGTACTGCGGCTGCATGCACCAGGTCCCACCTGCTTTTAGGCATGGAGCACCGGCCTCCAGCAGTGGGGCTGCTGAGGTGCAGTCATCCGTCTACCAGGGACCATGGGCACCACGTCCCTGCACCAACCATCACTGAACGCCCGAGTTAGATCTTGAGTTCAGATGATGCATATTTGGCCAATTTACACAAAGCCATCCCACGGAGAATCTTCCTCTCCTCTGTCCAGCCTGCGGCTCCCATTCCTTTCCCAGTGGGATACCACCGCCCATGGCTGTGCCCTGTGCCCATCCCATGCAACACAGCACGAGTTGCCCTTGTGAGCTCCCCGGGCAAACAAATGCTTAATAAACTGCACCACAGTGTCTGAGGTGGTTATTAATACCCTGGTAAAAAGAGCTACTGAAGTTATAAAGCTTTAATTTGGCATTAAGGCTGAGTGGAAACTCCACGTGCCTGCCAACAGCTACACACACATCCCTATACAGGCAGGCTGTTAATATATATGCCGATATAAAAATAAAGAATAAAATTAAGTTGAAAGAAAGAGCTGAAGTGCTCGCAGAAGAGGGGAAAACGGACAGTGGATTGGTTTGTTTAGGGGGGTTCTGGTGAGATTTTGCTGCCCTGTCTTGGCCTCCTCCTCAGATTTATTTGGACTTTCAACCTATGGATAAAACCCTATCTTTTACTATTCTTTTTCTTGTTTTAAACAAAATAAGGAAGTGAGGAAAGAGCCTCAATCCAGGCTCTAAAAATACATGAGCTGTTGCTTTATGGCGCACATCGCCGGCAGCGCGACGCCACAGGGATGGGCACAAATGTGAGACCTGGGTGCCCATGGGCTCCAGCACTACCAGCCTCAGTCAAAGCCCTTCTCCTTCCCCATGGGTGCATCGTGGTCCTGGGGGGCTGGCCGTCCCCCCACTTTTGGCACGCTCGAAATGGCAGTGGCGTTGAAACCGTCTGCCTCCAGTGCCTTTGAAATGGAGAATAAAGCTGCAGCTGGAGCGGAACGGGGCCCAACAGCCACTGCTGGAAAATCCCACCCACAACGGAAGAAAAAACATTGCCCCAGGCGCAGGGTGAGCATGGAGCCTCCTGCCCTGCACCACAACCTCCCCAGCACAGTGGGGCAAGGATGCTCCTGCTCTCTGAGGAGTCCCAATTCACCCCAGAGCATGGGAGCGGGGACCACTGGACATGGGTCAGACCTTGGTCTCCACCAGGATGTGACATCTTCATCAATGTTCAATATCCCCCACCCAGAACCAAGAGCCCCATTTCTGGGGATTTCATAGAATCCAACTGGTTTCGATTGGAAAGGACCTTCAAGCTCATCCAGTTCTAAACCTTCCACTGGAGCAGCTTGCTCCAAGCCCCTGTGTCCAACCTGGCCTTAAACACTGCCAGGGATAGGGCATCTATTTGAGGCATGATGTATCCATCTGTGTTGCTGGGTCTGGGCTTGTTTCAGGCAACTTGGAGTGATAAAGGGTTTCTGGTTGTTCAACCAAGCAGGACAAGTGTGGGATGCAGGTCTGCAACCTGGCTGGTTTCCCCCAAAAAGCCCACGTGGGTTTGGAACCTGGACTTCAGAAGGTCTCTCCAAGCAGTGGGATGAGCAGGGTGCACCCCAGTGAGGAGTGTGCAAGAACAAATAGAGATGGGAACATCTACTGATGTGGTGAGGTACTGGGACAGGCTGCCCAAGGAAGTGGTAAAAGCTTCATCCCTGGCAGAGTTTAAGGCCAGGTTGGACAGAGCCTTGGGCAACGTGGTCTAAGGTGTCCCATAGCAGGGCGTTGGAACTGAATGACCTTAAGGTCCTTTCCAATCCAAACCATTCTGTGATTCTATCATTCTATGATTTATTTTGTTAAATCTTCTCTTTGCTTGGTTTGAATATGAAATCCCTGGAGCACCTGCAGCAGCACAGCTGATAGCTTTTTTCTGGATGGATTATATTCTCCTGTGGGAAAAGCAGGTTGTCCCAACAGCCGGGCTGCCCTTTTGTGGGAAAACACCGGTTACATTCACAAAAAAAAAAGGCAAAAATGTAGTTTTTTCAGAGGTTTGTTTTTTTTCTTAATTCACTCCATCATTTTGGAAGGATACTTCTGAGGAGCCAAAACTTCAGCCTTCTGACATTAGGATCTTTGCCAATCTTAGGATGGCTCCTGGGGTCCCAAGGAGGGTATTTGTTCACTCTTCCCACACACTCACACACACTTTTTTTCCCCCTTTTTCTTCCTTCTTTTTTTTACGATCCCGTAACCTTTCAGAATGTCTCCAGCTTTGGAAAAATTACAGAGTGGTAAATTTATAATGTTTTCTTTTGTACTTCTGTGTAATCTTTCCAAAGTTAGAGACGTTTTGAAGTTACAGAATGGAAAAGAAAAAGATAGAAAAGATCACTAATACACATGTGTGAGGGGGAAAGACGTGATGTTGTGTTCAGTGCTGCACAGACCTTGTCCATTGC
Organism: Loriculus beryllinus; assembly: GCA_039877255.1. Classification (NCBI taxonomy): domain Eukaryota; kingdom Metazoa; phylum Chordata; class Aves; order Psittaciformes; family Psittacidae; genus Loriculus; species Loriculus beryllinus. Next base: position 10,126 of record JBCJKH010014429.1, on the reverse strand, counting down.
CTTGAGTTTGAGGGAGCAGGAGGAAAAAGAAATAGAAAATATCCCCAACCCCCAAACAAAAAAGTGAGGTTTCTGGCTGAAGGGTGGGAAAACATCAATGATGTGATGGTTGATGGATGCTTTGTGGGTTTGGGTGTTTTTAGCAGAAGGAGATGCGATTGATGGTTGGTCTTGTACTGTTTGGATGCTGGATCCCACTTGGATGTCAGAGTGAGTGCCTAGGGTGCTGAGACCCAGCAATTCTCCCCTTAGGACCATCAATGGTGTGATTTATAAGCTGGTAGGGGAAGAGCTGAGGGAGTGCTCTGAATCCTTAGGGTCAGGACCAGGATCTGCAAATGCAGTAGATCAGCGTTGCCCGTGTTGCTGTGGAGTCCTTGTGGAGCATTGTGCTTGTGGAGCAGTGAGCACTCAACATCCCGCTCGCATCCCCCTGCTCCTGTGCCGCATCCTCCCACCACCCACCCCGGAGCCCTGGTGAAGGATGCGGGAGCCGGAGGTGAAGTAGCTGGAGGCGGTGATGCCAAACAGCACTAAGTGGTGGTGGAAGTGCTTCTTCTCGTGGCAAAAGGCCCTTTTGAGCCTGCAAACATGATTGAGAAGGAGCAAACTCTGCTCCCTGTGGCTTTTGCAGGGTTTCATCCACCAGTGATTATTTGCACACGCTTTTTGGTCTGGAGGATGGAGCCTTTGCAGGTGGGTTAGGAGTGCAGTGGCGCAGCCGTGCCATGGCGTTTGCAGCCAAATGTGAAGTTTGGCTGAGGAGGAGCTAAACCTGCACCATGCTCAGCACCCCAGAGAGAGAACAGCCCCTCCCAAGACCCACAGGTCCCCTGTGCAGGGCTGTGAGCGTCTCCCCAGGGATGCTGTTGGGTGCTGGGGTGGTCACAGCACAGCGGGTGCTGAGAGCAGGGTGCTGGTTCCCTGTGCAAGCTCTCCATCGCTCCCACCGCAGTGGGTCAAGCTCCAGGCAGTGATGAATGGCCCCAGGGAGGCCATGGTGGCCGCGGGCCATGGCTAATGTCAAATAACAAATATGAATGTGGGCTGTAAATATTTATACAATGCGCAGGCACGTGCCGCCTCCCCGGTGCAGAGGCAAAGCTCTCCTGCCCCCGCCGCCTGACTCCCAGCTCCCGGCAAAAAGCCTCTGGGATGGCTGGGATAAGGCTCAGGACGATGCTCCTGTGGCCGTGGCCCCCATCCCGGCAGGGCTGCCCGGCCACCAGTGGCTTGCAGGGATGTTTCGTGTTCTTGGAGCAGCTTTCTAAAGGCAGCTGAGAGCTTCTCAGCCTCGGGTTTCTTTGTCTGGGGTGCAGGGAAGCTGGAGGGCCCCTTGGATTCCCCTTCCCTGGTGAGATCCTCCCCATCCCAGTGGGAGGTGGTGGAGGTGAATATCCCCAGGAGCAGAACTGGCACTCCCATGTGCTGGTGGAGTCAGAGCATGGAGCTCAGGGTGCTCAGGGAGCCCTGCCCGCGCCTGAAGGGCTGTGGGTGATGCTCAGCACTCACCTCCCCTGCCAGGGGCACTCAGCTGCCTGCCTTACACCCTGGCAGGCATTGGCAGCCAGAGAGGGAATGTGCCCTCTCCGGAGCACCACACCTCCCTTACTGCCTGTGAGGGAAGGCAGAGAGCAGCCAGGTGAGCAGGCTCTGGATCATGAACCTCTGCTCCACGTGCTCAAGGCTCCTCTGTTTCCCAAATACCATTAAAACCTCCACTCCCACAGCCTCCCGCCATGGCAAACCGTTGGGCATCACCACTTGAGGCCGTCACTGGTGCACAGTGCTCCAGATGTCATGCTCTGGGTACCAGGGTGCTGCGTCCTGGATAAGTGGGTTGAGGGGCAAAAGCGGGATGGGAGAGATGCAGATTTTGGCTGTGTCCCCAAAGGAAGCTTTGATGTTTTCACAGTTCTCCCTCCTGCTTCCCACTCCCGGCTCCCAGGTTTATTTAGTGTGGTTCCTGCTAATTCCTGCACATTCTTCTGTGCCTGAGAATAGAAAGCAACATGATTATTTGGGTGACTGGTCAGCTCAGGAAATGGCTAACAGGAGGCAGAGACTCTCACCTCTCCCTGGGCTGGCTCCAGCCTGGACTCTGGGCTCCTGAGCAGTGTTTGCTACCATCAGACACGTGAGAGGGTCAGGGAGTTTCAGGGTGGTTTATATGAGGGTGGGGACATAGGCTCATGAGTGGACCTAGTGATGCACCATGTCCCACCGTGAGCCCCTCACCCACTGCGTCAGGGCTGGGTGTACTGCACTGCCCCCTCAAGCCTTTCTGGATCGTGGGCTGGTTGAGGAGCTGGAGCACTGCTTGGTTTCGTCACCTTAAGCAGTTGCTCCAGTGGGGAAGTGGGGTAGAGCCCCCCCCCAGCTCTCCCCATCGCTCCCCTGCCTCTCCCCTTGCAGATGTCGATGAGTGTGTGGAGGGCACTGACAACTGCCACATCGATGCCATCTGCCAGAACACCCCCAAGTCCTACAAGTGCATCTGCAAATCTGGCTACACCGGCGATGGGAAGCACTGCAAAGGTAGGGGCACATCATCACCAACACTGCCACTTGTCCAACAAGAGACAGCCCCGGCAGCTCAGAGCTGGCAGTGGCTCTTCAGCACTGTCCCTGCCCTTGCAGAAAGCTGGTTCACCCCGGCACACTGCAGATGTTTTAGTCCCCTTTTCTGCTCTAAACTCCTGGCCTATTGACACCACAGTGCCTAGGGACGGAGAGGAGTATGACTGTCCTTGCTGGTGGCACTGGCAGCCACCATACACCTTCTGTGCTTTCCCAGCATTTCCAAGACCTGAGCTGCCCAATCCCTGGGAGATCACCTGAGGCTTGTTTTATACAAAGCTGTGTGGTTTTTGCTGCAGGGTTTCCAACCCAGAGGCTGCAGAACTGGCCTAGCAGCTAAAATAATATAAATATAATAATAATATATTAATAATAATATAAAATAATATATGGAGATATAGATGATACAGATACGGATATAGATGTAGATGTAGATATATGCAGCCAAGTTGGACACAGAATGAAAACGGGCTCCGTGGAGGAGCAGCAGCAGAAAAGCAGGAGTGGCACAGGGGAAGAATTCCCAGCTCTGCTCAGAGTGGGTCTAGGGTCAGGATGGGCCGAGTACAAATAGCAGAGGGATTAAAGCGCGCTCCAGGCGCAGCAGGAATTCACGCTGCTCTGCCCACCAGTGTGGGAAATCCCATGGGATTCCCAGTGCACTGTGCTGTGCCAAGGCTTTAAGGTTAGCTGGGAGTCCAGGGTGCGGACAGGGGTGGTTTTGCAGGGTGTGGAGGGATGCTGTTGGTGATAACAGAGCTGGGGACCCGCTCAAATAAACAGAGACCTCAGGATGCAACATCGGCTGGGTGCGTACACGCTGGAAATGGGGCTCAGCACCCATGCAAAGGGTTGGCCGTCCCCTTGGGCAGCCCTGCAGCTCTTCTGCCTCCTCTCTCCCCAGACGTCGATGAGTGTGAGCGGGAGGATAACGCAGGCTGTGTCCACGAGTGCGTGAACATCCCTGGGAACTACCGCTGTACCTGCTACGACGGCTTCCGCCTGGCACATGACGGACACAACTGCTTAGGTGAGGCCCCAGCATGCTGGTGGGATGCTGGCATGTCACAACCACTCGGCAGCTCTGCTACCTTGGGACAAGCCTGCTGGCTTGCTTTGCTGTGCACCTTCTCAGCTCTAAGCCCCTGAGACCAGTTTCAGAGCCGGGGACCATAGTGGCACTTGCAGGGTGCCAGCAGCAGACATGCTGGCTCGCTGGGGACAGGATTGCTCCCCGTTGCACAGGGCTGATGCTGAGGGATGATGCTCCATGCTGGGAGAAAAACTTGCTCCATGAGTTCATCCGTAGACTGGGAGAGTTTGGGGTAAGGCAAGACTGGGAAGGTTGGGTTTGGGGATGCTGCGTGTGAGCCACAGCCTCCCCACAGCTGCATCCTGCTGCGGTGAGCGGCCGTGCCTGCAGTTCTGCTGTGCTGCCCAGGGCAGGACCAGCCTGTGGGGCTCACCCGGGCCCTGCCACTTGTGCTTGAGGTCAGCCCTGCACCTGCCAAAATAGATGAGTTAACAGCAAAGCTGGTGGGGATGGGAACCAGCGAAGAGACTGGGTAAATAATCCCCGGGCCAAGACAAACCCGGCATCTGCCTACGGAGCAGCCGTGCATCCTCCCCACCACTTCCCACTGCCCCAAACTCCATCCGGCCACGGCGGAGCCAAAGCTCCCGGCAGAGCCCTAGGGCTGGCCGGGCTTCCCACAGCCCAGCGCCCGCTTCCTCCCCCAGCACCCACGGGTGGAATTGCTGGAGCACGGATCCACCCACCCGCCCTCTACCTGGAGCTCATGCTAGTTCCTAATGAGTGTCTGCAGAGGGGTCATTAATGAGCTCATCACTGGGAGGAGGAGGAGGGGAAGGGATTATGGACACATACGCTTTGCATTAACCACCATCACCAGGCTCTTTGCAGGCTCCTCGGGGATGGGGGAGATTTACACAGCTGGGAGGAGGCGGCTCTGCCTTCCTCTCCCCAGGGAGGATGAGCCCGAGGAGAAGAAAGGAAAGCCGGGCTCGGCGAGCCGCGCACGTCATGTGTTTACAGAGTTGGGTGGGAGGGGATGGAGGTGGCTGGGGAGCAGCTGGGGCAAGGGAGGACCTGAGGGGCAGCCCCAGCTCCCCCCGCTGAGCCTTTCCTCGGCTCATCCCAGCATCTCAAATGTGTTGCTTTCCTGTAGGGATGGGCAGGTTTATCCCAGCATTTCTGTGTTGCTTTGCTATAGGGACGGGGCTGGTTTATCCCCTGGATCCCATTTTACAGGTGAGGATGTTGACACCCTCCATGCTCCACATTGGTTTGCTCAGCAGCCACTCCCGATGCTCCCCAGTGGGTTTCTCCATCCTCCTGAAGCATCTCTACTTAGTCAAAAAGAAGAGAAGCAGAGCACAGCAGAGGGCCATGCCCAGGCTTTGCTGGTGCTGAGAGCAGTGGCTGAGCAGGAGGTGGGTCAGAGAGGGTCAGGCTTCCCCATCACCCACCCCAGGCAACCTTTTGAACCAGAACAGGAATTGGAGCCCCCGTCCTGACACAGGCCCTGCTGGCTTCTGCCCATCTCTGCTGCATTTAATAAAGCAGGTATTAGAGCAGTGGAGTCTTGTTCCAGCCGTCGGGTTTGAGCGGCTTCCTCCTCGTTTTTGTGCAGAGCTTGAGGGAGAAGTCGCAAGACCTTAAGCCCTTGTTATAAATGGGGGGATTTGAGGAGAGGTATTGGCATCTGCAGCACATAGCTTGGCTGGAATGAGCCTCAGAGGAAGCTGCAGGCCTCCTGCCATCACAGAGGACATCCCTTTTGTGTCTGGCTGCAGCCTGGCTGTCAGCCCTAGCCTACCCTGCGGGCACCCGGGTGTGAGATAATGTTTTCAACACCTCCTTTCCAAAGCAGTGGCTTTGTGGGGTGATCCTGAGCTTTGCTCCCATGGCGGTTTCCAGCTGTAGCCCTGCTTGGATTTCTGACCATCCCCCAGGGTTGCAGCATCTCCCTGGGCTTGTCTGGGGCAGCGGGCACAGTGCAAGGCACGCTGCTTGGACAACCATCCATCCATCCATCCATCCATCCATCCATCTTTGCTCCAAAGCAAGGGTTTTAGTGCCTGCTGTGCCACTCAGGGAGGAGGGCAGTGCCGGGGGTCCGGAGGGATCCCCCTCAGCACGGTCCATCACTGAGTGCTTCCAGCTGCCAGTGCTGGCAGGACTCAGCTTTCCCTGGCTCTGCAACACTAGAGTTCATGGGAGGTTTTCTTTGGCACAGGACCTCCTACTCCCTATCCTGACACCATCACCCAGCTCTGGGACTGCGGGTGGAAGGGGCAGGGGTCTGATTCTCTGGCCAAGTCCTGGTACCTCTGGCGTCTTGGGGCACTGGTGTGTTCAATTTGGACCACTGTCCCTAGAAATCATTTGGAGATAGTAAAGGCAATTGCTCTTCGTTTGGGGTTGGAACTAGGTGATCTTGAGGTCCTTTCCAACCCTAACCATTCTATGAAAGAAGGGATTTGCAGGGATGGAGCAGGAGCAACCTGGGGCAAGGGCATTGCCACTGCCACGGATGCACAACTCAAGCCCGTTTCAGCCTTGGCTCATTAAACTGAAACAGGCATGAGGGCAGCAGAGCTGCTGGAGGTTTGAGTCTCCTTACAAATAATTATCCTGGCTCTGGGCTAAGGTTTCCCAGTGCTCCCTAATGAAGTGCAGGCATTCCCAGCCAGCAACGGGCTCAGAAGGGCTAGGAGCAGGGGGTGGCTGCCATCAGTATCCCATCTGAGCATGCTGGGTGCTTTGTGGGTCATGGGGAAAGAAAAATCCCTTTCTCTGTGGTTTTGGGTTCCCTTCTGTCAGACGAGGCTGGACCTTTTTAGCCTGTTAGCTGAGGAAGCTGCATGGCCTTTGCAGCCCATCCTGTGGGGTGCTTTGCCTTCATCCCCTGAAGTCCTGAAGCATCTCCCTTTCTTCTAGCTGGGGGATCATGGAAGTAAAGCAGAAATAAGGTGCAAATCTGTCACACTCAGTTCCCCATCCCCTCTGTGTGCCATGGATCCATGCTCACCTCCCTCCATGTCCCCTTTGCAGATCTGGATGAGTGCTCAGAGGGCAACGGCGGCTGCCAGCAGACCTGTGTCAACATGATGGGCAGCTACGAGTGCTTCTGCCGGGAGGGCTTCTTCCTCAGTGACAACCAGCACACCTGCATCCAGCGCCCCGAAGGTCAGTGCATGGCCTTTCCCTCCAGCCCCCGCGTTAATGGACAGATCTGTCACCTCTGGCCACCCCTGCACTGCCTGGGTATGGGTATGGGTTTGGGTGCTGGTTCATGACCCTTCTTGGTGCTGCAAATTTGAAAGTAAATTTATTACGAGCACGTTGCTGTGGGGCTCATAAACATCTCTGCAAGAAAACCCTCTCAGGCCCCTTAGTCAAGCTCAGTAATACCAGACAGAGGAAGCTGATCCTATATGTAGAGTGTTTTGTTGAATAAAAGGTACCTGGAGATCCTCACACCCCTCCTGTGAGACTCCTCTTCTCCTGCCAGGTCTTGTGCAGCACCAAGGCCTTTGTCTTGATATCAGTTCTAAATTGCTGCCATCTGGGGCAATCTCGTAGCTGAAATAGGAGGAAATAAGAGATTTTTGCATCTCCACTGATTTTTATCTCTGTTGTTCAGCAAAGCCAGCTGAGTTTTGCTTTCCTTCTTCCCCCTTCCCAGCTGTGTCTTTCGCTCCAGCTCCCCTGGGAATCTTGCCCAGCCTGGGACAGCTCAACCGTGGTGGCATCTCCTGCATCCCTATGTGTGTCCAGGAGGGATGAGCTAGCTGCTCCTTCCTCTCCATGACGCAGTGGGTGGCCCTTGCTGGGGACAGGGATGCAGGTGCTGGTGTTTGAGCTCATTTTTTGAGCTGCAGAGTGGTGTTGTCCTGGAGAGGTCTGTGTTGCTTCTGCACCCTGAGGTTGATCTTGTAGCTGCTATGTGGTCCCCGAGCTTGGGCTCAGGAGGGTGAGGGGTGAGAGGGTTGCAGCTGGTCCCTGGGATGTGAGCCTGGAAAAAGCAGAAAGCTGAGGACAATCTTGGGATCTGATATTAAAGCCTGTTCTGGCTTTACTCTTGGCTTTTGGGCACTGTCAAGGCAGAAGCATTCAGTATTAGAGAGCTAAACCTCAATGTTATGGCTGCTTCCTTCCTTCTGGGGTCCTTGCCAGCTCCTTGTTTCTCTTCTCTACCCTGGCAGGAGGCTTTCTCCTTTCCCTCTGCTCTTTCTCCTTTTCTGATTCTGCTCTTGCTTTCCTCTCTCCCCGCTGATGCACAGGGGATGAAACCTTGCTGGGTAAGAACTGGGTGGTAGATCCCAGAACCCCACTCCTGCAGCACCACCACCCTCTCCCTTACACCAGCTGGTCCCTCCCAGGAAGGAAAGGCTCCTTACTGGTGAGGTTGGGGCTCACTGGATATTGGTGCCTCTGAACCCTGTTGTGCTCAGCGCAACAACGGCAGTGGAGTCACCGACAGCAAAAGGTGCAAGCACCTTGTGCTGGTGCACGAGCAGATGATGGTGATGCAGGGAAAGGAATGGTGAAAGGGGCGCATCCCTTCCCAGGCAGCGGCTTTAGGCACTGAGGAATCGCTGTGTCCTGGCGTCCTGCAGCGCAGGAGGATGCTGGAAGCGCCTAAGGAGTTGTAGGAAAACAGCGTGCGGCCACCCCGGCCTGGAGGGGAGCCAGGGCACACAGACTCCAGAGCCTGTGTCTGTGCTGGGATGCGCTGAGGGAGCTCTGCAGACCGCTCTTGGGATGTGGCTTCTCTGGAAGCTCCAGAGGACAAACGGTGCGGCAGGGCAGGGTCAGCCTCGGGGGCCCTCGTGTCCGCTGTGGTACGGGGACGTGCTGGAGATGCTGCCACATGGTGAAGAGCAATAAAAAAGAATGAGAGAAAAAGGCTGGTTGGAGGAGAGGCTGAGAGCACTCGGCTGTCTCTGGCATCCCTGGGGCATCGCATGGGTCCCTGGGGCAAGGCTGGGTGGAGACAAGGGACTTGCAGCAGCATCCTAGCCCCAGGGTACCCTGGAGGATGCCAGGGGGATGGACTGGGGCTCCCCACAGAGGGGGGGGTGTCCCAGCCCCAGCATGGAGGCCAGGGAACGGAGGGCTGGTGTGGCTGGAGGTAGGAGGCTCTAATGACAGAGGGCTCCCTGCCACTGCTCTTAGAGATGATCTGTCATCATCACATCAGAGAGGTGATGGGGACCAACCTGGGACACCCACAGGCTCCAGGCTCTGGTTTTTAACCGTTCCAGTGCATGCTTGGTGCATCTCAGCATCCTCCTTCAAGGAGATGTGGGAACAGGGTCTTGCCCGAGGTGGTGGGAGGGAATCGAAGGTTGAAAACTCTAGGGTGGCTCTGTCCACCTTCCCAAGCAGCTCTGTGCCAGGAGGGGCTGCCCTTTGAGACATCTTCCTCAAGGCAAGAACCCGTTAAGGTTCTTATTGCAAGGTTTCCTTCCATCTCCCCCTCCCCATCCCACCCCAGACATCCCTCTGCCACCACAGACCAGTACCAGCAAGCTTCTGGAGCTTTTCTTTGCTTCCTTCTCTCTTTTAGAAGGAATGAACTGCATGAACAAGAACCACGGCTGCGCCCACATCTGCCGGGAGACCCCCAAAGGGGGCATCGCCTGCGAGTGCCGCCCCGGCTTCGAGCTCACCAAGAACCAGCGTGACTGCAAACGTAAGGAGCACTCCAAGGGATGGGGCTACAGTTTCCTGGGAACCCCTAACCTTGTCTCCATGATACAGACACCTCCTGGCCTTGCTGCAAAGCCCTGACCCCCCTGGTAGCAATTGGTTTATTGAGCCTGAAGCTCTCTGGGTTTCATTTTCCTCCAGCATGCCCAGCTCTGCCTCTGTTGCTCTTACAAAGGATGCTCTTGGCATCTTCCTCTTTCATGAGACATTGTGCTCTTACGCTGGCCAGGCTCAAATGGCATTTAAAGGGGTCCCAGGGGTGTAGCATCCTCTGTCCCTGCCCCAGTGTCTCACTTTCCAAAGAGGAGATGAACAGGGAGAATGTGATGAGCACAGGAATTCTTTCCCTGGGGGTCATGGTGTTCTGAACCCGTCTCATCTCCTGCCAGCATCTCACTGGCATTGCCAGGGTTATTAAATAGAGATGAATGTGTTTCTGCAGTTATTTTTGTTTCTCCCTTTGTTGTATGCAGCAAATGTGTAAAATGAGATGGAGTTTTAATCCTGTGAGCCTATTTTCCCTCCATGGTAAATGAACAGTATGCCTTGTCTCTTGGGAAGGGCTGAGAGGGATTCCCAGGAGCACCAGAATCATTCCAGAGCTCAGGAAAGTCCCACCCTTCCCTTGTAACATCAAATTCCAGGGGCAGGGGCAGCCAGCACCCAGGTCCCCTTTGCTCAGTCTCCACCAGTGGCATTTAGAAAATAAGCAAAGAGAAGAAGAAACTTGGATCTAAGGCAGAAGCTCTTCCCTGTGAGGGTGCTGAGGCGCTGGCACAGGGTGCCCAGAGAAGCTGTGGCTGC
>JBCJKH010014426.1:0-15904 GCA_039877255.1 Loriculus beryllinus | reverse complement strand
TAATTATTCTACTTGCAAAGTTAAGTCAAAAAAAAAAAGTTTTAATTCTGTTTCACTAATATGTGTGTGTATGTGTAGGAATCACAATATGATTTCTTGGTATGTAGACTTTTAAAAGAATTTTTCATTTGTATACAGCTTAATGTGTAGTTAATGAGGTAAAGATGAATGAAGCAAAAGTTATAGAATTTTTTTAGTCAGTTATATAAAGACATTTCTAAAAGTTATGCTGGCTCTGAATTTACACCATTGTACTTCAAAGCAAATGTAGATTTTCAGTGAACGTTATGTCCTGCATGTAGTGAATTGTCTTGCATACATTTGGTTTTGTTTGCCAGTTCTTAGCAAATAAAATCCTTGTTGCATAGTGAGACTAAAATTTTCCTGGTGGTGGGAATGGAAAACACAATTTCAGTAGCTGCTCTGAGAGAGGGGTAAAGGGATTCTACTGTTGTCTGACCTAAACATATTAAACATAACAACATTGATGAAAAATTGCACTGCTAAATTGAGCTTATTTGCTTAGCAAATGATGTAAGAATATCTATTATAGTTTAAGCATTTGAATCAAAGAATCAGAGCAGTTTGGGCTGGAAAGGGCCTTGAAGATCCTCTAGTTTCAGTACCCCTGCCATGGGCAGAGACGCATTCCCCTAGACCAGGTTGCTCAAAGCACCATCCAGCCTGGCCTTGAATATTTTCAAAGTTGGAGCAGCCATAACTTCTCCGGACAATCTGTGCAAATGGCCATTACCAAACTTAAAAAAATTAGTGTCATTATATTGTTACATATGTCACAAAACTACGGATGGAAAGTATTTCCTATCTATTTTTTTTTTTTTTTGGTAGTTTTTGTAGTAATTGTTACTGTAGTTCTTGGTGTTTCAACTGTTAAATATGCCTCTGTGAGGAAGTACCGGCTGGCTATTGGGAGCTGTCAAGGCTGGGGGCAGTTGTTAGAAACTGAGCTGTGCATTGAGATGTGCAGTCATCTTTTCTCTGTTGTCTTTACAGTGATCTATAATGCATAGAAGATAAGCTGGTTATTTGTGCAGCATTTTGCATATTGCACTTCTGAAGATATGTGCTGGGTACACTATACCCAGTATAGCAAAATTCTCGTACAGCTGAAGCAGTGTAACAGAGTCTTTGTGTTGTGTCTGTGTTAAGACTGTTGCATGAGATGTTTGATCTAGCAAGTCTTGTAATCTCTTTCAAGTATTGGTTCACTTTATGTACGTAAGTTCTCTCTTACATATGCATTTTAATAGCTAGCAGGGTTACAAAATAAACATGTATTCAGTTTTTCTCTATCAAACTTCTCAAGTCGTTGGAAATAGTTGTGAAAGATTTTTTTTTGAGGTATTTCAGTCTTTAAATGCAATGCTTATTACTTTCTACTATAGGAAGAGATAGTTGTTTCTCCAAAATAGTAAAGAGCCACTTTTAGTAATGTGAAATCATGTATTTCACACATACTTTGAAGTGTAAGGAACTTCTCACACTATGAAAAAATATCCTTTTCAGTCTAATTTTAAATTATGTGGTTTTATTCCACAAGAACATATTTTGAAGACGTATCTTGAAGTATTTTATGTGGGTGACTTGATATACTAAAAATAGAAAGGTATCTAAGTAAAATCAAGAGATTTTTACTCTATCTTTGTTTATGACATACCTCACGCTTTAGTTACTAAAACTCTTCAGTGCCATTCACCATGTTAATTTTGAAAATTCTATGTTATTAAATCTAATCATTATCAGATTTGAAGTATCTATATCTATCAAGGTACTGTGGAGATCTCTCTAAGAAAACTTCCCCTCATCCTATACTTTCCTTCTGCTAAGCACAAATACAATATACTCCACGAGGCTCAGTACACATCTTGTTTACCAGGAGTCATAAGTGTGTGTTACAAACCCTGTTGGAACCCCAAACAGTGTAAGTGTTGTGTACTTGCTTCTCATTATCTAAGGCCAGTGACGATTCTGTTAGAGATGGTTATGTGCCTTGTGTCCTAGCTTAGGACAAAATTACATTTTTCTTTCATGTCATTTTATTCACTGCCACATATGTGAAAGTGAAACATGATGCACTATTTTCTGCAGTTTTGGAAAGCTTTTAAATGATCCATAACTTCTTTATATAGCTGTTTTTACTGCAAATTTTAGCAGCATGCCAGTTTTATAGGTCAGAATCCTTTCTGGAGATTTCAATGGCCTTCAGGATGAAAACAGAATTGAAGGGCTCCAACAGTGATTTCAGTAAAGAAGTTTTGTTTTTAATTCCACTACCTTTGTAATGGCTACCTATACCTTCTTTGTCTGGAGAACATACTGCTCTAGCATGTTGATCCTTGGAAAGAAAAAAGCAAGAGGCAAGAAATGCCTCCTTTCCAGTGCACTGTGAAATCAATTTGTCCTCTCAAGTGCAGAATCTATCAAAAAGAGGAATTAGTATAAAACATCCTTTAAATTCTAAACTCCAGTTCTTTGGGGATGTGATTGCAGAGACAAAACTAGGATCAAAATCATTTGAATTTGGACTCCTGGAATTTTGAGCTGCTCAATGACAAAGATGTTAAATAGAAATTTCATTTGTGGCTTTTTTTTTTAATTTTTTTTTTTCCCCTGGGGTGTCTGAATTTTTAATTCATGCTTTACCATGATCTCAGAGCCCATTTTGCTTATTCTGAGTATGCTGTGAAAGCATTTTACAAAGGCTTTCTTTTAACTTGCATAGCTTTGTTTTTTCTCTCTTTGCTCATGATTATGCATTTTAAACCACTGCTCCCATCTTTATTCACTCAGGAGAGTGGTTGGAGAGTTACACAACACAATGGTATACCAGAAGTCTTGCCTGTAGCTCTGCTGATAGCCCTGCTACTTGTAGACTTAGAATTTTTCCACAGTGGTGGAAAAAATGGCAGGCCACTGCTTACTTAAAGGGCTGATACTGGCAGCTGATAAACTATCATCTTATTACTATCAAGATCAGGTCCTAAATTAATTTCAGTAATTCTTCTGAAACGGCAATACCAATCAGATGGTTCAAGAGTTACCTGCAATTTTTTTGGGAAAGTGATCACAGTGATGTTTTTGTCCTTTAGGTGGCGGCATATGACTTCACTCTTCCAGTTAATACTCCTCTGGCTGAGTTCCCATTGGCACAGACAACCCGTGGATCTGTAACTTCTGTGAGATCTATGCAGCACCTTTTTGGTCCTTCACCACAGATGGTGACTGTGGCTGTTCCACTCTGCAGAGTTAAAGCAGTTGGTAGGTAAACTAGGGACTTATGCACGTGGTGGATGCTTATGTTTGTAGTGATGTTTTTCTTGTAGTCTGATTGCAGAGGATTACTAGTAAATCAAAATATCATTGATAATTGCATATTTTTCTGGATACCTGCAAAATTTTCAAATTTTTATTTGTATTTTTAAATGTGTAAACCTGAACTGTCTTTACATAATTATGATATGCTGGGTAAAAAAAATCGATTAACAGAACCATTTGCCTAATGAGCAATAAAAAATAGTTTACTAAAACTCAAGTTTTGTGTCTATTGATTCATTAGTATTTCTAGACTTTAATTAATGCAGGCCTTAGTATTTACAGCAGTTCATCTGAAAAGTGTGGAAAGGTGGTATGTAATTCATACTCATTTTTTTCTTCACCCTGTCAAAACTAGGAGCTCTAGCTATATTTAAAACTCCTTGAAAATGCCTCTCACTGGCAGTGCTCCAATTTGAGAGAGCAGGTGGTAGTGCAGTTCATTTGCTTCAGTTTGCTTTTGTATGCAGAACTGCACCCTTCTTCTGGCCTGTCAGTTTTTTAATGGCCAAAGTTACAGGCCATTTGCCTGCAGCAAGAAATTGATATTTTAAATTACTCTTCTCTGCTTCTCTTGAAAATAATCCGTGGTTCTCTTTAGTTTCCTGTCTGATCCTTATAGTTATGTAAATTTACACATTGTGAATTCTTGAATCTACTAGCTTTCCTCATTCCAGTTTTCAATGTATAGTCACTGTTCATTTGACTTAAATTCAGAGTGTCTTCCTGGAATGATGTTTGTGTAATATTTAAACATCTTGGGAGCACTGAAGCAGGCTTAGTCAATTAAATGCATAATGTAAGATAAAAGCAACTCCAATCTTTTAGATTTTAATCTATGGCTTATTTTTTTGTCTTTCTCTGTAGGGCTTTAAATTAAATATTTCTTTTGAGATCTTTTAAAATATCAAAGAAATCTGGGAGACCTTCCTTAGATTCTGTGATGGAAGTAAATCAGTATTAAATACTTCTAAATATCTTTAGTTTAAGAACATGTAGAATAAAGATAAAGGTACATGAGACTATTAGAAAGCATGTCTCTGAAAAGATGATGAATCAAAGTGTCAAATTACTAGTACAGAAGTTATGTAATCTGAAGAAAAAGAAAATGTTTATCTCCTTTTCCCTTTCTTTGTAGAATAATGAATAAATTAAATCAATAGGTCTCGCTAATAGATTATAATCCTATGTAAATGTTATTACAAATTTTGCTTCTGCCACATAGAATTTCTTCGAAGTACCATTGCTATTACTTGTAGGTGAACAACAAGTAATCATAATATTAAAGTGATTATATATAATATTTCCAATTCTGTGAAATAATTAAAAAAATGTGGCTTGTATTTAAATTTAAATATTTGAATTACATTCTTACTGGAAATTTTAGTGGACTGGGGAAAGGGAGAGAAGTCTAAGAAATGTCATAAGCACTCAGTATGTCACATGATCATATGGATGCAGGTAACTAGCCAGTTTTTTGTACTGTTAAAGAGAACTTGATAATTTTATTACGTTTATGATAACTTAAAATTTATACTGTTACTGATTCATTATTACAGATTATCACTTTAAAAACTAAAAGTGGGCTAAAATGCATCTTGCAAATTCTAGTGCTTTATGGCACTTTCCATTAAGTATCTTATTTTCTTCCCTGTGACAGTTATTGTGGTTGACTGGAATTCAGACTGTGCAGAACAATGCAGTTGCTACTTAAATCAATAGATTATATCTGATATTTGTACTTGGGATTTTTCTGAGAAAAGAATCACAGTGATCTCAGAGTGGTCAACTGAGACTTTTAACTTCAATGTAGTCAATGTGTTTTCGATTTATCATGGATCTTTCTTTTTTTATTTTTAAAAAACAAAGTTTTTAGACAGTTTCAGCACCTGGGAAGGAAAGAGTGTCTCTTAAATACTTGTAAGACTTTTCCCTTAGAAACTGCTTATCACTATGTGAGAAAGAACTGAAAGAGTAAAAAGCCCAAAGCAAAATAGAAAACTCAAGTGGAATAGTACAAGCCCTACTTCAGCCAGAGTTAAAGGAAGAGGATGTATTATAAATCTAATTGACCCCCTGTGAGCTGTTTCTTTATTTTTCATGGGGTAGATAATTTTCTGCCTTGTCTTTCAGTCATGCCATGTTTTCCTTGTGCAGGCAGTTTCTGTGAGAGGTGAGGAATTTGTGAGTGAACAAGATATAGTTGCATATTGGTGGAAGCATTTCAGCAGATTAGGTTCCTACTTCGAAACAATATTAGTTTATATGCCTGTGCTTTAGGAAACATGGATTTATTGTTTACATATTGTGAGATATGTGATGAGGAAATTCTTTGGGCTTTTTAGGAGAAGAGAACTGAGCAACATCCTTCATCACAGAGTTTGAAACAAAATTACAGATTTTAATAAAAAGGTACTTTAGACTTGCTAGGTTCATTTCCAGCATTCAATCAAGATGCAGAATGAGGCTATAGGAAAATATACCTTTGTTTTTCCAAATTGTCACTTTATGCTTCATCCTTTGTGACACTTTCTTTGTTGTTGCTATATGAAATTAAGAAAAATGCAATTTATTGCAAAACGTTTCAAGTATTTTCTGATTATTATTGTCACAAATGCATTCATCTGCAGTAGAAATATCGTGTGGGTCTGTTTGTAGCATCTTTATATGAAGAAGAGATGCTGTAAGTCTGGTAGATGTAAAATTTAAATAACGATAATGTGACTAAAGAATCGTAATAGGACAGAAAGTAAAATCATAGTAATTTTTTATATAGCATGGGAACAACAGAAAGAAAATACAGCTTTAAAACAAGGAGAGAAATATTTCTGCAGAAACAATGATTTTTAAGAAGGGACTTTGAGGAAATATTTGTCAAAATAATGCTGTATAAACAAATTATTTTTTTCCAACAGCACTTAACTCACCAGTGGAGTTCTCCACAAGGGAACTTAAATTTTCACAACATTCAAGTGGCTTATATTTCAACATTGCTGAGGAAAGTCTGAATTCTCAGGTATGTAATCACAAGTATTGTTATAGTTATTTTTGGCTATAGCTTTTAATTAGAAATGACAGAGAAAAGAATACAGATTTGGAACTCAAAATTCAGTCATATTTCAAAGATATGGTTAAAATATATGAGTTTTCACATTCTTATTTTGTTCAGTTTTATTTTATGTTTTTCTTTTGATCACTAGAATTTTTTCCAAAACTCAAAACTGATCTTCTCCTTTCTGATATATGGGAAAGCGTGGGCACTATGAGACACTGACCATGGATTGTGTAAAAAATAGCTTCTTCACAAAGATTTTTTGTCTACACTAGTAAACTTGGCAATGACAGTGCAGGAATACAATTGGGGTGCCATGATGGCCATATAGTTAAATTGCTGTCCCAGTATGTTGCATGGTACAGCTTTAGGATAATTGAATAAGAGAGTTGAATTGAATAGGATAATTGGCCAGTGCCATTCTAGTTTGGACCATATAGAGTTTGGCTGTATGAATGCAAAATGTAATAGACCATAATTTATTGTTTCTAATTCCCAAAATCTTTGCTTAGAAATTGTAAAAAATATTGTTGGAAAGGATGAAAAAACTTGAAACTTTTTCAAGTGTCTTTAGAAAACAATGATAATACAACGTCAAGGTCTTTTCCTAGCTATGAATCTGTTAGCAGATGAAAGAGTAACTCTGAGATAAAGGAAAGGAAATTTTTTTTGTTTCCGCTCTCACCAAATTAAGTTGAAATAATGGGTTTTGAAAAACTATTCTGAATTTCTTGCTTTTTCCACATATCCACCTGTAAATCTAGATGTCATGAGCCATGTATTTAGTGCTTTCGGTGCTTCATCATAAAAACGTCTTAATTTCTGTCTGGCTAAGCACTCCAACCATGATCCATTTGTCTAGTTACCTTGTATGAATGATTTTTTTTTTATTCTGGAGAGTTGCCTTGTACAAATGAGGTTTTTATTCTGGAAAGAAAGTATTGCTCTTTATGAATTTGGAGGGTGATTGGAAAGCATGTAGTCTGAGCTGATAGGCGTACTCATCAACTTACATTTGTAAAAAACTGGGCTTCATTGCTTTCTAGTGCTTTCTTGCTTTTGCTCTGATCTGATCGCAAAAAGAATGCTTAGGATAGAGCAATATGAAAAGTATCATGGGGTTTGCTGCTTTCTTTTTTTCATCATGTCTTTCTTTTCAAATATTTACAGAAGCTTGTCCTGAAGAATATCTCAAGGCAGCAGTTGACATGGAAAATAAATCGTGATGATGCAGGTGAAAATACAGAAGATGATGCTTTTAAATTTAGTCTGCAGACTGGATTTCTTGATCCGGGGCAAAAAATCAGTATTACTGTAGTCTTCTGTCCTTGTAAGTAATTTTCTGAGTTTTTCACAGATTTGTTTAAATGACTTTTTATGATGAATCATAACTAGCACTTGTTTTAATTAACTTCCAGTTGAAATGACTAAATAATGAACTGAAATGCCAAGAGAAAGGTTTGTTGTGGCTCAAAGAAAATAAGACAGCTGCAGAATGAAAACAAGGCATAGAATCCCTTGATAGCATTGTTTGAAAAGTCTGGTTTGCACATATAAGGCATCAAGTTTCGCCCATATCAAACATCAAAGGCTGAGATATCTGAATTGTTTTCATTGCTGGCTTCATGTGCATTTAGGTTGACTTAGATACTAAAGCTTTCCAAGAGTATTTGGAACGTGTTCAGGCTTTTTTTCAAAATAGCCATAATTTAGATAAGAATGAAAATTTTTTGCTTCAGTAAGATACAAAATCACATAGCCATGGCATTTTCTGAGCTGTCTGCTTGGGCAACAGACTGTAAATAAAGAACATAAGATAGATTTCTAACAAAACTTGAGAGCATGCATGAAGATAGTAATCAACCACATACACCAGAGAGGAATGACAGAATATGATTATTAGGATTTCACCTTCTTGCCAATCAAGTGTTCACGGTAGAGAGTAAAGTAACACTATATTTGACTTCATTAAGTCCACTAGCATATCCTACTAATGCCTACAGAACTCAGTCATTTTGACAGTTTTAACTGGCCTACTTTTGAGTCCCCAGCATTCTCAAGGGGAAGAGAAGTTCTTTTGTTTGTTGGATCTGATCCCAAGTCAGCAAATGAGCATCCATGTCCTAAAGAAAGATGTTGCTGCTATTCTTTATGGTAGGATTGAAATCTATAAACTCAATTAAGCACTGGAAACAATTCAGTATAATTCTAAATAATTTAAAAAAACCCCAAAACCTGGTATAAGAGCCCTGGTATGATTTTATATGATAAATTGAGAAGACTGTATTAAATGTTGTCCTGCAAACATATGAATATGCAAAACCAGTATTTAATTGCATGCATTGCTTAGAGTCTCTTGCTGTGCATCAAAGCATTTTTCTATTGTGTTTTATGCCTCATTGGTAGTTTTGTTTTCAACTTCTGAATCACATCAACTTGTGATTTTGCTTCATGAAGTGGAAAAGTAATTAATATATAATAATTTTTTCAGACTTTTTTAAAAGGTTATTTATTTTAAATTATTTTATTTTTTTGTTTGAGTAGCAAATTCTGACTCTTCTAAAATAGTATTTCTCTGTCATATAATACCTGGAAAGTTTTTCACCTAATCAGTATCTGTAGTTGTAGTTTTTACACTTCTGAGCTGTCAGTGAGGCATCCATTTAGAAATATGTTTTTAAATTACTCTATTAAATATTACTACAAATTAAACTGCTAGAAAAAAATTAAAAGATATTTATTATTGGAAGGCTGAGCGAAAATATTTGCAGCGTGTTTCTGTCTTTGATGTATCACTTTGTCTCGTTTTCTCCTATATTCTCCCAAAATAAATTGCAAACCCCGTTTTTTTGGCTCTGAAACCTTTGTTTATGAAATAGCCATAAAAATGTGTTCAAAGCAATAAGGATTTTTTACTCCGTGGGGTTTATTTTGTACTTGGTGTAATCCTTGGTTTTAGAACCAAATGATGTGTTCTCATCTTCATTTCATCAATGCAGGAGCTCAATCAATTTTTAATGATAACTGATATAGCTTATCAAAATAAAATACACAGAGATGAAAATATTTTGTTAAAGGATTTGTTTTGGGAGCAAGATGAAATAAAAAATCAAAGGATACTAGGTGAATTGAATGAAAATATTGTTCCAGGGTCTGAGAAAATATTGAAATTTAAAAATCAGGAGGACCAAAATAGTGGGAGCAGGATTACAAGAAGATCAGACAAAATGCAGAGAGATATCATAGGAAAAAAATCTGGAAGTTATCTCTTTTTCAGATTTCCAGTTTTACAAAGTTTTAGAGATATGGGCTTGGAATCACAGTTCACTTAGGAAGTATGTAAGGATCTAGTCAAAGCACATCTGGAGAGAGTGTCTAGACAGAAGAAAGGCTTTGCATAAACTTTTGAATTTTGAAAAACTGTTAAGATACAGCTCAAAGGAAAAGTGAGATAAAGAATTCAAGAAACAGAAACATGTTATGGCCCCAGGTATTTGGAGTAAGAATGTAGAGGAAAAAAGAATGGGAATACAGAATGTTGAAAAGTAGAAAAAAGCACCAAACAAACTCTTAACCTTCTGTTATTCAATGAGATGCAAGAAAAAACCCACAACATGTAGTTTACTATTAAACTTTTAAATTTCATTCAAATATTATTTTTCTCCTTTCATAAATTTCTACTTTGCTTGTAATAGGGCATTTTTTTTCCTGAAGTATTTCAGATAATAAAGCCTACAAAGTAAGTGTTGTAACTTTGAGAAGGTCTTTTAGTAGATATCTTTACAGCGTGTGCCTATAATTAGAGTAATTGTGGATCATACTGAAATAACCATTTGTGAAAAATACATATAAACATTTTTTTGTCTGCTTTGGATTTCAGAAACATATTCTGATAGGAGACATAATAGCTGTATTTTGCATTGATTAGGTTAATATATATAGCTTTGCAAAGAAAATTACTCCCAGCAATATTAGACTTGGATAATAAAAAGAACTAATTTGTATTGGCAGATACCTGGTGATCTTCAGGGCCTTGATGAGCACAGGGTCTCATTTGCTCCTTCTTCTAAGTACCACTCTGACATTTGAGAGATGAAATAAAAAAAATAAATTCTAATACTGTTCTGTGCAGCAGCTGGAGAGGCATCATGTGATAATGAATAGTTAAAATGATCATCCATATGATGGCTGTTCTGTTTAGGTATTAACGTAATGATAATGGATTAAAATTGCTTGCATGTTGCAAAGACTGTGAAGCAAAGAACAGCATACGAAGAAAAGCCAATATTTTGAATTACTGAATAAATTGCATTTTTAAATGCAGATGTGTATATTCAAAAATATGATTGACAAAATAAATTCAAATGACAGTTATTCATATTTTTTCTGTGCTCCCATTTCATTTACAGAAAACCATAAATAACTGCAAAAATTAATTGCCCTTGATTTCATGTTCTAAGTATTTTCCCCAAATTTAAATTCTACTTGTGCTATACCTTCACTGAATATAATTACTCTTTCTTGTAAGAGAACATTAGATACATCATAACCCACAAAGGAGACCTAGTTAATGAATGTGGTGCGCTAATTACCTCCATAGGTTTGTACTGCGAGGTTGTAGAATGTGGGGGTGAACAAACCTTAAAATGAACTTTGAGTGTGCATTAATTTGTTTACATACAGTGCGACATTTATAATATAGTGCTAAATACTATAGTAAGGTACAGTATTAAATTAAATGCAAGAGTTTATATATTGTGTGGTAATACAATGCTACCCGCTAAAAATAAGTGTACTAAATTTAGTAGAGATTCACAAGAACTGAAGGTGTATTAATATGAATATCTTCTGCTGTACTATAGTATAATGAATTAAGAGTATATAAGAAATTTCACTGTATCTTATTGTGATATGAAAAAAAATTACTCGCAGCATAATAAGTTACAATAAATCTGTGCTCTGGACTTCTGTGTGGAAAAATACCCAGAGATGCACCTGTGAGTTACCAGGAGTTCAATGACCCTGGAAGATGTGATGATTATGTGATAGGTACAGATGACCATCATGACCTCCATCTCCTAAGGTTTCTTTCTAAACAATAAGATATTAAATAACTGAACCATTTAACAGTTTATGTGGAGAAATCATGAATTTATTTTTGATCTTTTTTTTATTTTTTTTTATTTTTTTAATAGAGCTTACTTTTAAGTTTTAGCTACTGGAGACTTTTCTGCTTTGAAGTCTGTATTTCAGTGTATGCGAATACTTCATTGACACCCATTTATGCTGAAGGTGTATATATGCAATAAGGCTTGAATTGTTGGAAAGGCAAAGGCACTATAACTAAACTGAAAGTGTTTATTTGGGAGACAAGTGGACAAGTGCAGGAACTGAATAATAATCTAATACAAACTTAAGAGGTTGAAAAGAGCAAATGGTGATATTACTTTCTTTCCACACACTTTCAAAATGTCAAACCCCATGCTATTATATAGTTAAAATTTCTGGAGGAATTGAGAATATGGAGAGCCTTAAAGAGGTGGCTGTTCAAACTAGCTTTTTCTTTCTTTAAAGTGGACTGAAGCAGATGGAGTCAAAAGTATGGGAACTTGAAATATTTCTCCTCCAAAAGTGTTTGAGTAGTATTGACTTGCATATGTTCTGATAAGTACATTATATAACTGACTTTTGGCAGAAATGTGATCTGTTTATGTTTCTATTAACAAGGAGTCTGCATAAAGTGTATTTCCAGAATATCATGCTAGGGAGTTTGGCATTCTGAACTGGATGACTGAAAATGAAGCAGCTAATAATCACATACATTTGTACTTTGAGAAATTGTGTTTCTTTATTTTATTTTATTTTATTTTTTTTTTTAAGGTAAGGCAATGAATGCTTATTTCCCCTCATAAATGTATCTAGAAATTACAAAGGAGAAAATTCCCGTATAATTCCACAGATTTTGTTAGCCCTTGGCAAATTTAGATTGGCAGATTTGTACATACCAGTAAATCTCCCTAGGGAAAATTTTCACATTTGCTGGACTGCCTGTTTGCCATATAGAAATTAATGGTGGTATATAAAAATATCAGCAGCCCAAGCTTTGACAGTAGGCATGAAAGATGTGATTAATAGAATAAACTCATAACTTCAGCTGTTCATTCAGGACATAATTATTACTTTCAAAGTAATATATTTAACATAACTTATCCTCAAAACATTGGTCCTAGGTGTTACAAAGTAATAAAAATGTTAATGAAATCATTCACCTTTTTGTCTATGTGTCTGTTTAAGAAAAGGACAATATCTCATCATCCTGGTTTTTTTGACAGCATTATATTATTGGTTTGCATATTATGCAGAATTTTGATGTTGGTAAATGTGTGGAGCTGAACAGAGAAGCACTGTCTGTTCTGCCTTCTGAGCAAGTCACGGATTTTATTGCAAATGCATGTGATCATATAGTTACTGGAATTTTTATAATTCTTATGTGCAGTATGGATTGAAAGTTTATATGAGGAAAGCTTAACAGTATTCTTTCCTAATTTTTAAAGTTTTAACTTTGGAAATGTGTTAAATTAAAGAATATGTAAAATAAAGAATATTTTAAGATGTGAGTTAGAGAAAATTTCATATTCTTTGGTATAGACATACACCCCCTGGTTTTCTTCCTTCATGGTGTTCCATCCTTATGGCATTTATTGGTTATAGCCTTTCTTTCACTTTACCATATATCATATATATGTATGAAGATAGGACACCATGAGGATGGTTAGTTAAAGCACACTTGTAGGGCAGTAGACTTGTCTAGCTTGTACATGGGAGTACATTCCATAGATCTTTTCTTACAATCATGTCAGTTTTCATACCTCTCCATGACTTTTTCTGATGCTCTCTCAACTTTCCCTCATAAAACGGCTTTATGCCAGAAAACAGATGTGTTCTTGCTGTATCAAAGCCTATATCCTGGTTTTAGCTGCAACCAGGACAGCCTGGAAGCACAAGCTTTTTAGCCTTCTCAGCAGTATTGTCTCTTAAATTTGATTTCCCTGTAATAGGGAATTATCCAGATGTCATAAACACTGCAACAAGTTTCCATTTAATGTTTTTCACTTTGACAGCTTTCTGTTTTCTGGTCTGAAACAAAGGGATCTGCAGGCTATATTTTGATAAAACATCTGTGAAGCTCCTTTTTTGTTATCTCCATGAGGAAATTTGCTCTCATAAGGAGGGAATAAGGCAAAATATTTTGAAGATGCTAGGTTTTCTCCTTTGTATATGTAAATAATGGCAGCTCTTTCCCAGGCTGTGAAAATAACTATCTGAGGTAATCTCAGAAGAGCTCATAATGTTTATTGTTTGTGGTGACACATGTGCTCATACAGACAAATAAAATACAAAATTCTTTGTTTTGTTATCTCTTTCCTCAATTATTCAGTGAGGATGTTTTCATACTCACTAATCTGATGACAGAAGGGAATCAAACAGAAAGGTGTTTTTCTCAAAAATGAAAAGATTAAATTTTTGGGTTGTCCTACAACATATCATGCAGATTTATTTCTAAGTACAAGTGTTGGTTAGTTTGCCCTTAAAACTGGGTATTTTGCTAGCTGTTGAGCAGGTGCGAATGAATTAAAATCTAGCAAGTGATGCTGTATGATTTGAAACCCCATTTTGGCAGTGTAACAATTGTGGAAGAAATCCTGTATCAGTGAAAGAAAATGTGCTTTTTCCATCCTAGAGAAAAATGCCTTACAGCAGATAGCAAGGTAGCACAAGGGGCAGAACACAAGGACATGGGAGATGCTCTCAGTGGAGGGTAGGACCTGTCTTGCTGGCTTTTGTGAGGTTGGCCTTGACTCAGTTTAACTGCATAACACAGGTTTTGAAACAAACCCTAAGCATTTTGAGAAGGTGGGGGGGAGACTAATTCTGAAATTTAGTAAATAAACCCTATATAAAAAAAAAAAAGAAATGCCATTTGACTAAAGCACTAGTAATGGCTGCCATCAGCATACAAAATGACACATCCCTGAATAATGGGCTGGAGCAGATGGGCGATAATCTCTCTTATTCATACATAAACTGCTCTGTTTTCCAGCTGGGGGCAGTAACAACAATGTTTATAATTAGTGCTTTCTAAACAGAGCCCCTACTGTGGAAAGGCAAACTGGGAGAGCAGGGCTCCTAGGTGTAGATACTTAATTAGGAATTACTGTAACAGGCGATACCCTGAACAAGCACTGTCCTGTGTTCTGTCCTTATTCATCTCAAAGGAGCAAGCAACTGCTGGTATGACCAACATTTTAGTTTAAATAAAACCATTTTGGTGTAGCTTTTACTTTTTTAGTAGCGCATATGAAAAGGTTCATCAATTCCTGTCTATAAAACAGTTAATTTATCACAGGCCCATGAAAATTAACCTGAATTCACAAGTACAACCAGGTCCCAAGGAGTATTTAATGCTCCCTTTGTTAGTGTTAAACTGTTCGTTTCTTCTCCACTCCTTTGATCGTTTTCATCCCTAGCAGTCTTCTAAAAAATCTTTTTAAATGACACTGTTTCCTCCTTCAATCAGCCTGAAAAACTTTCCCTTTCACTGCCTAAAAGATTTTTCTATTCAAAGGGCCTCAAAGTCCTAATTTTCTATGCACCTATTCTGCATCCTGATTTATTGCGTTTCAGTAGGATAATATGTGCAAAAGTGAATTTTTTTGAGATACTAAGGTAAAACAAACATTATGTACAGTGGTAGCTGTTGCAGCAGGTAAGAGATATAATGCCTAGAAAATCTTACATTGGTCCTTGAATATGAGGGCAGAAAAAAAAGACACAGGGATCAAATCAGTGAAATTGCTTGGATCCTGGACTGATGCTGTTGTGAATACCAGCCCTGCAAACAGAAGTGCTGGAAAGGCCAAGTCAGTGTCAATAGGGGATGAGACCTGGAGGTCCCAGTTAAAATACTGACAGTCTGCACTGCCCCAAGGTTGGTGAAACATTATTATTAACAGACAGGAAGGCCAGCCTTGGTGTAGGTAGGTAAAGCCGATGGTGCAATCACATCTTCATTCACCCCAAATTACTAATGTCAACTCAAGTCAAAGACAGCAGGGATCACCCATCTCTAAGCAGAGATACTATGATTGCGATTTTTCTTCTCCAAAGTCAGCCCATTCTCTGCTAGATCTCTTTGTAAAAAGGTTAAAGCAAATGCATTCATTTTTTATGATTTCTCTCTAGTGAAATTTAGCAACAGTGACCACAGTAAAAATGGCACCTGCATTGTCCTTCAGAAATACCGTAACTGACTGATTTACTTACTTATAAAAAACTCTTCCTTAATATGTACTTAACTGAGGCTTTTAAGAGGATGGGTTTTTTTTCTTTGCCTTTCTTGTAACTAAGCCAGAATATTAGAAGTATTTCAAGCCTTACCTTTAGTCCTGAGTGTTGCAGTGTCCAGTCCAGAGCCTTCTTCAGCTGCTTTACCTGTACCTCCTAATGGCAGCACATTTT
>JBCJKH010014425.1:0-10432 GCA_039877255.1 Loriculus beryllinus | reverse complement strand
CATAGGCAGACAATCAACTGATCAGTCCCATACAGATTGAAAGATTAATGGCTGCATATTCTTAACCAGGCTTCTGAATGCCTCGGGGGAAATAAAGACTCATTGCAATGCCCAGCTCTCAAGCATCACTCAAAATAAGCAGGCCAAATGCCTTTTTTTTTCAAATCACAAAACTTGAAAGCTGCCTTTTCCCTTAAAGAGATGATTGCAATAGTCCAAATCACTATATAACATTGAGCAAATATGTGCACATGAATAAATCACGCTCATAAAGAATTTATGAGCTGAATTTCCTTAAACTAGTCCTTAGTTTAAGTGTGAGCAGTGCTGCAGGGCTCTGTGTTAACAATCTGAACTACCACAGTAACACAGTGCTTAAAGAATGGTTCTGAGTAATTATAGTGCACTGGCAGTTTGTGATAGATCCCACTTCCTGACTACCTACTTTCTCCTTTCTGTTCATCCTTCCTACTTTATTTTCAGATGACTGCCTTTATTAGTAAGGAAGGAAATTTCTGGATGTGAAATGTCTTAGGGATTCATCTTGGAAACCATTAAACCTTGGATTCATTCTCAAGAGAACCGGTAATTATAATTCAGGTACTTCCCAACATGTTACAAAAGAATTTCTAAATAGGGTTGATATTTGATGACATTTTGTAGTAACATCCTTGGAGAACTTGAAAGGCTGCCTAACAAGGCCCCACAGAAAGTCCTCTACTCTCTTGTGCTGTGGGATTCTGTGTTTACAGGTAAGAAATATTATTTAATAGTGAGAGAGAGGAGAAAAGGAAAAGTTAATTGAAATTAGATGTTATGCCTTGACTTACCACAGCTAAAGATGGAAATAAACAAATTAGTCTTCAAACAGCATTTCTGGTAAATAGCTAAAGTGGATACTGAGCAGCTAATATCCTTTTCCTCACGCTATCTCTGCACTCTGTTTTTGTATCATCCACATTCCTCAAAGGTTTGATGGTAGGAGGGCTTAAAAGAGTAAATATAATCAGTGAGCTGTATCAGGTTCCAAACACATGATCATGTAGTTCAACCAAGCACTCAGAGCAAGTGCAGCAGCCTGGGAGAGGTACAGGTGTAATATTGAATAACAGCGTACCCAGTGCTTTCTAATCTTGCCATGATCATTCCTGGATGCTGAATCTTTGACATATTTACAAACTATATTGTCAAAGATGAACAGAGCTGTATTGACAGTCCTGAGCATTTCATAACCACGACTAGTTGCATCACAACACAATGATGACCTTCATCTCCCTTGCGATTTGAGTGTGGCAGGGTTAATGGTTCATTTGTCACTTAACCATGGGTTATGTTCCCCTAAGACTGACGGAAGCTCACAATACCCTGGGAAGCTGAAAGATGTGCTACCACCAGGAGCACAAGCCTGCTGGAGAGACCCTGAGCACACCAAGAGAAATGCACTTTCAGCAAAGGGCTAAGAGTCTGCATTTCTTTTGTAAGAAATACTGGCAACTCAGCCAAGTTTCATGGGTGACAAGAAATTTTATGGGGATTGAGAGGACTGTTCCAACTCTCTTTCAACTACAAAGGTCATGAAACGAAGGACCAAGGCAGGTTGGTTCAGCTGAGGCAGCATTTCACACAACTTACATGGGGTGCTTACACTGCACCCCATACTGATTTGCAATAAATTGCCCATAATCCCATCACCTTCTCGCTATTAATTTGAGGGTTTGAGAACTCCCAAGGTGGGAAGCAGCACTGGCTCCTTCCACTCACTCATGAGGCATCCTCCAAGCTGCCTCAGCTCTCGGCAGGGTGGAAGTGACACACCTGGACAGTGTCCTGTCCACACACTGCAGCAGCAAAATCCAGAAATGGCAGCTCCCCAAAGGCATCACTGGTCATCAGAGCTACTGAGACCACAACATCCAGAGCTAACCAGGCCAAAACACTATATTGAATGTACCAGATAGGTTAGAAACAGGGGTTTGAGTTTTGCTGAACTGGATTTAACACTACTTTCCAAGAAAATAATGTTTAATTATGGAGTTTGTACGCTCAGCATCTTTGTTCACCCCACAAATAGTATCTCAGCTATATTAATGGATATCTCTAAGGCACTATGGCAAACAGAAGGCTTTATGAAATTTGACACTAAACTAAGAACAAAACATGGTTTGACAAGGTCAGAAGAGAATGCTGAGTACAGCAGTTTGGAAGAGAAACTTGGACATGGCAACATCACTACATTGATGTACTAGCAGACATCCCTCCAAGAGCCCTCTGATACCCTACTTAGTATTCAATAAAACCTATTAGTACAATCACTTTGGCTTCTAATATGCTTTGTCTTGCACATCACCCAGTCATTATTCTTTGTGAACATGTTGTCAGTATTTAATTCAACTAAGTTTGTATCCATGGCAATGGTTAGGAGGAGACTAAAGAAAAAGGAATGTAGTCATAGGCCAGTAGCTCAGTAACAAAAAAATACATCAGCTCATTAATGAAGTGAGAGGAGGTGAGCAGAAGCTAAGAGAATGCCAACGAAAGAGTGGGGAGTTCTAATTACTGTTGTGAGGGAGGGCAGGGAAGTGTGGGAAGCTGCCAAGCTCTGACTGGACTGTAATTTGGCAAATCTTGTGTTTTTAGCATTCCAGTAAACACAAACAAAGTTGGAGGGAGATGCTAACTGATTCCTCACCACATTAGATCTGTCAGAATGAAGTGCTGGTATACAAAAGTGTCCTGTGTTGCTTTATCTTCCAGGGGACAGCAAAGCAACACGACCTTCACCTCTCAAGCAAATTCACTTAAATGGATTTAAAAAGTTCCAGACCTCCCTTAAAAATACAGTTGTCAAGAAGGCAAAAGAGCTCACACTAAAACTGTGCTGCTTTCTGTAAACAATTATCAGTAGAATAAAATTGTGACCATCCTTGCTATGTAAATGACTTACTTTCTCAAGAGAAAAACCCAGGTTGTGAATCTACATAATCCTGATGCTGATCTTTATTAAGAGCTACGTATCCTCAGTAATAAACCATCAGGAAAAGGCTTTAATGACGTTCACCCATACTGGAAAAGGATTTGAGAGATCCACTGTAGTGGCCAATGAAACACAAATCATACACAAAACACACACATAACATAAAAGCATCTTATAGTTTCAGGTTTCCTCACTAAAAAAATCTCTCATCCAGGTTTTAAGATAAAAAGAGTACCTCAAGCTATTAGTAGATCACTCATCTCAAAATTTGGGTTTATAATCGCATCTCTTTCTAACAGTACCTTCTGCCTTCCAGACTTCAATTCTGAGAGACCGAATTAAAAGAGATCAATATCACCACAAGATGTACTGTCATGATCTTACACATTTTTCTTGGGTACAGACTGCAGTTTTTAAACATATAAATTGTCAGCTACTTATCTGCCTTTCCAGCTAGAATGGGTTAACTGTTGGGGCTTTTTCCACAACGAAGTGCTGTCTAGCAACAAAAAGTGTCAAATCTCTGTGCATGAAAATAACTGAATTCAGTCTGTTTAGAAACCTGTAGCATTTAAACTCCTTCTGCATGAACTGCTCTTTAAGCAGTATCTGAAATCAGCTAAGCAAAAATGCAGATCTTGTAAACTGAAGCATCTTTGTCTACAGTGAGATGTTACATTAATTTAACTAAAACACTTCTGAAATCACTTCAGCTACCCACTTCACACAACTCTCTCAAGACTGCATACATCATCTTGCATCTTTCCTAAAGAAAGCGGCCAAAGCCCTCACTTATAGCAAATTATCAGAACAGGAAACCTCTGTTGCCTCAAATATTTGATGGACTGGAGAATTAGGAAACATTTATTTGCAGTGGCAGCTGAACATATGTGGGTTACCATTATACACATTACAAGGTTAGCTCCATATTTTAGTCCTTTTGCCACAATACACAAACTTAGGCTTCGTATGTAAACAGAAGGGCTCTTTCAGAAGTGCAGGAACAATCTTGTGAGAAGCTGAAAACCATCATTTTGGACAAGCTATTTCTTCTTGTGGTGCACGGTAATGTAAGAAAAAAGATATAGGCTAAAAGGTGGACTAAAGCTTTTTCAGTTTGGGAATTCATCCAATACCGCATTCCTCCTCCTTATTTCCACAGTGTACTTTAAACCATTAAATATGGTCCTGTGGCCTCTGAAGCATGTAATTACAAAGATAAAATATGAAAACCTCTATTTGTCTTTCTGTGTTGCCAGCCCTACAGGCTGCCACGAGTGTGCACTGTGCTATGTTCTCTTGGGCTTTGTCAGAAAGATTTTAATTGCCCAAACCACCCAGAGCAGATGCACCAAAATATGCAGTGACACCACTTAAGGTAAGACTTTTAAAGTTATAACAAGAGCACCCAAAGAAAAAGGGGTAAATTCACCCTTTACTCCAAGGACAGTAAGTAGGCACGATGCAACTGTCTGAAATCCCTCTGACACGAGGTCACAAATGAAATTAAATGCCCACAATGGCTCCAGCACCCACACACAGCAACCACAGCGCAACTTCCTAAAGGAGAATTAAGAATACCAGCTACCAGTGGTCTCCTCTGCAACTTTACCTGGATGTGGAGTTGGTTCACAGTTGGCTGGACCTTCAAATGAAGAGCAGTGCAACACCAGATTCAATTAAAAACATATTTCTTGCCACTTACTAGTTCTCCCAAAGTAAATATAAGCAGAAGGCTGGAGATAGCCTCGAGACAAAATGTTATGATTTAACTAGTAAATTTATCATTTCCATAAATAAATAAAATTTTAAAAAGGGAAATAACATCACAACAGCTCCCTGTTGTGTTCCCAGCCACCACGGAACACAACAGATGACTATTACAGCTATCACAGCCAACAAGATTACAGGAACACAAATGATCCTTCAATAGAGCTGCTCAGAAAATAATGGTTTATGCTCACAGTTTACAATTCATTCATGTTTTGTAACACTGCCTAGAGCTAAAGACCTCTATGAACTGTTCCTGCTGGGCTTTCCTTAAAGAGTAGCTGTGGTATAAGCCTGGAAGAAGAGAAATTAACAGCAGAAAGCATCTCCAAAAGTACTATTGAGTGTGTTTATTTTCACCTCCTTTTCTGTTTGACTGATGTGGTCAGTTGACACTGGCTAGACATCATGTAGCCTCAAAGCCACTCTGTCAGTATCTCCTCAACTGGACAGGGGGGAGAAAATATAACGAGAGGATCATGGGTAGAGATAAGGCCATAGGGAGAGATCACTCACCAATTACAGGCAATCCAGTAAGGCTGTGGTCCAATGGCTAATTTTTTATACAAGTACAATTTTACCCTTTTATTCCCCCATATATATAAAAAAGAATTTGTGGGTTTATGTATATAATTTTATATATATCTTACAAAACATATATATATATCTCAAGCATTTGGGTTAGTTTTTTTCCTAGCTGAACCCCACTTTGAGCATTTCTACCTCACTAAAAGGATGCAATTTTAAACATAACAGCCAGCATCTCTTATAGTTATCTTAAACTTGAGTGTATTTTCCTTGGGTTTTGTTAAGTATTGGATGTAAGTCACTCCCCTGTCCCATGACAGAAGAGAAGCAAGTGTCCAGAAGTGCATGGCTTGCTGTGGAATGGCTTATGGCATAGACATCAAGATTTTCCTTTCTGGGACAAGGGCCGTGTTCAAGGCCACACCAAGTGCTGAAGTCACACTATATCCAGGCAGGCAAGTTAGGTAGCTTCCAAGACGAAAGGTTTAACTGAACTCAGAGTCATCCATCAGTATGCCAAGTTTTTTTGCAGACCATTCACAGGAGGGGAGAAGGATGGCCTGAGAAACAAATCATCACACTCCAACACATGTCACAGCCTTCAGTCTATTTATGGAGGCATAGGTGATAAATTAATAAATTTAGACTACAAAAGTGATTTCCAAATATAGATGGAGACCAAGGTCTTTAACTATAAGAATACAGAGTGTGGCCTGGAATGGTATATATGCGTGATCTTAAGACTAGCACACATAGTTATACAGAGCACTTCTACAGCTACTTAAAGTACACTTACTTTAAAGTAAGTACACTGGCTGCCCTGTCTCTTTCAACACTAAATAGCATCTGTAATATGTGACCATATGAATCTGAATGGTTCACTTTAAAGAGCAAATGAGGAAAAGAATAGAATTACTTGCATAAACGACCAGTATTTATAGTGGAGCTGCAATAGCTCCCCGCTATTTACTGGTGTATTTATATATATATGTATACACCTAACTCAGGTGTGATTTTTTTCCCGAAAGCTTTCCATTCACAATTAGGTACTGCAAATGAACAGTGTAGTGTCTTTGGAATACTGAGAAATACACTACAGATGGAACTGTATTCCTTGATGGCAGTGGGAATATTGCCAAAGTTTAAATAAATAGAAGTTGTGCTCCCCCATTCTTCCTTCCAGCCGCTGTGCCAACCCACAGGAAAAAGAAACAACCAAAACAAAACCAAAGCTATTTTATCACCAGAAACCTCAAGTACTTTCCATTTGGGATGCTTCCATAGCCATACTGCAACATTAGCAGGAGCATACTTACTAGCACAGCTCGCAAACTGCATGCTTTTTTAAGGTGTTATTTCAGACGCACGTGCAGCTGGTACTTCCATGGAGTTCTCTGCATGCAGCTCCATTAGAAAAGCAGTAACAGTCTACAGATGTTTATCAAATCTACTGCAACAAGGAAGGTTTAGATTAACCACTGACAGCTTGTGATTCCCCCCCCCCGCCCCCCTTAAAAAGCCTTTTCATGTAGACTTTTTAAACAGCAATTCAACTGAACAGAAATAATGCAATCCCTCTAAATACTTTATTTCATAATTAACTAGCAAAAGGACGTTGCACTAACAGGAGACATAACCCCAGTTCCCACCCTGTGCCTGGTGCCTGGTCTAGTAATTCTTCTCCTCTATGGATGATTGGAAATCTGTGTTTTGACTTCTTCTGAAGACCCAGGAAACAGTTCAGTTTTGCTGCTCCTGCTCCTCCATCACATCACAATGGCACATTTTTCACTACAACAAAATTAGTTGTAAAGACCCAGGAAAAGGAAGTCTACTCACAATGAAATACAAGTAATGAGAACAGTAAGGTACACAACTGCACACAAAACATTGTACTAAATCTTTATTAATCGCAGAACACAATGGGTTTTAAAATATTTTTTACCTGGTCAGAGATGGGGAAAGTCTGTAGATTCATGAAACTCTACTCCTCAAGATTATCAGCCCAACTTCACGTATGACAGCAGTTCAGATATGCCATACAGTGCTGACAACTTATTTGAAAGTTTGGTAATCCCGAGCTAAAACACAGTATTGCCAATTTTGTGAGCTGTCTGCAGCTGTGTAATAAATACCTATACAATAAACAAGGCAAGAAGATTGATGAAGATCACAGAATATTTATGCTAGCTGGCAATAATAGAAATGGTTTAGGCCAACTGCTGCACTTTGTTATTCAGATTTTCAGAAAAGTATTATCCATCATGTACTGAAGCGACTCAACAGCTGATGTTTAAACACATTTAATAAAGGAAATTCTATGATTCCTTAAAAAAAAAAAAAAAACAAACAGAAAAAAACAACACCCAAACACAAAGCTGTTATTTCTTCCAAAACATGTTGGCCTTAAACTGCACTGCATCACAGATTTACTTACAAGCTTAACCAGTATTGAAAAATGCAGCAAACTAAATATGCAAACTGTCATCGGAATAAAAGCCACTTCTGTTCTGTTAGACTTTGTGTGAAAAACAGCTTAGTGTCACTGCAGTACTACAGATAGAGTTTGAAGAGATGTTTTCCATAGGTTTTCCATGTATTAAAACAATCAAGTAGTACTTCACAAAATTCCCTTTGGACCCACAGAATTGTAAAAGATCTGTATCTTTAAAAACTGAAATATTAACCAAACTTATCTATTTTAAAAAGAAGTCTTAATTTTTCATCTATTTCCATTTACTTGGCAATAAGCAATTGGTTATAACTCTATTTCTACAGAAGAAAAATAAATCCTGAAATCAACCTTTTGCCTGAAGAAACTGCAATCAATCTCAGCATTGAGAAGGGCAGATAACGCCTGCACTGCTGCTCTGGATCTTTTTTTTCTCCTTTCTGTTTTCCTCTCAACACCAACATACTTATAAACCAAACAAGCCACTCCTGCAGTTACAGTGTTTTCAAACATGCTTTCAACATTTTCCTTTGTGGTGCTTTGCTCTCTACCACCTGCTCAGCAGCTGATACAGTTTGATACACACCCAGTATGCAGGTCACACACTGAACATGCCGAGCAAGTCTGGGTCAGAGCAGCAGACAGAAAAACCTGCTTCCAAAGGTAAGTCCCAAAGAAAGCATTTGCTCTTCCCTGTAGCTCAGTTTATCCCCTGAAAAAAAATGCATCAAAATGATTTTCTAAATTCCAGTAGCTTTGAGAAGTCTCTTACTAGGGTCCAGATCCCCACTCCCACTGCTCCACACGCACTTGTGGATCAGTGCGTCTTAAGGATCCACATTTAACAAAGCATGCCTGTGTTCTTCTTAAAGGCAGGTTCTTAGCAGTTGTGCTTATTCTAGGTATCAGAAGATGCTATCTGAAGTATGTTATACTTAAGTTATGCTTCCCAACTGACACTGTCACCTAGTTAACACAAAGACCTGGTTTGCTGCAGTTTAGATCTGCTACCAGCATATGTTTCCCAACTGATGCTTTTGGCTCTGTATTAAGGAAGTTGTGCGTCCAGGTCTCTCCAGGGAAAAAAGGTTGTCTTTTCTTAGAAAAACCAAAAGCAAGATCAGGGATGGAGCAAGACTACTGAAAAAAAAATGAAAGACTTTTAAATAATTGTGGGTCATGTGGCAAACCCTAAGTTTTTTCCTGAAGAATCTTGCTCCAGAAACACAAAGATACTATGGCACAGTTTAACCTTCCTTGGTTGGACAAAGACACATCTAAAAACTATAAACTGCTCAAAAAGCCCAAGCTGTTACTTGCTAGTAATCTCCACTTACAGAAATACGTGTCAAAGGTTTTTTCAAGCAGAATCTGTGCAGAACATTGCTAAAATATATCAACATTAAACCCATTTTAGAGCTGTGGAAACAACGATAAAGGCTATATGAGTTACGCACTGGAGAGGGACAGAGGCTGCAGGCAGAACCAAGGTACATGGACACTCAGTGCAGCAGGAGCATCACTGGGTCCACCACAACCACCCAAACAGCCTGTGGAGAAGCTGCAATGCTCCCAGTGATTCAGAGGGGTGTCTGATACATTACGGATGAGCTGCTATTGAATGCCATGTGAAGTTGCACAAACCTGAAAACATGATTTACGCTATGGCTTTGATAACACAATTAAGCTAATTAAAAGCTGACCATTAACAATCTTTGCGAGTGCATGAAACAACTATTTCAGCAGAGACAATAACCTTTACTAAAGTCTACGCAATCTAACATCCATGATTTCACACTTTCTTTTACTAAGTGGTTCTTTCTGCAGCTAGTGCTTTGTCAGAAGACAAAGATGAAAATGCTTCTTCACAAGCAAGAGTCTTAGCATAAAAAAAAAATCTATCTAATAGATTTATGTTTGAAAGGGAGAATCATGGAGAATGAAATATAAGAAAATGTGTCTCAAAATAAAACCTCATTTGTAAGACACATTAGTTACTGGATGCTTACTCACCTCATTTCAAAGCTCTTCCTATACCAGTGTCCCCACAGAACTAAAATGTGGGGAGGGAGCTCAAATTCCCACTTTTTAAATTTGCCTGAACAGAGCTGAATGCCCCATTTTTAACAGAATAAAGAAGAAAGGCAGCATTGCCACTTCTACATTCCAAAATCTATTCTTTCTCAAATATCTTTGGCTATTAGGAAGCAAATATAGCTACTAATCTAATTTGTTTCAACTTATAAGTACTAATACCCAAGCAAACATATGTTGAACAGGCTGGTTAAGAATATTTAATGAGAGTTTAGTTACTGATTTGTAAATGGAAAGTGCAAATGTGGCAGTTGCCATAGATCCTTGTAGTTCCTTGCTGGCACTAAGCCCAGCTAGGCTTAAAAATATGCAACATATTGATGGGAGAAAGGGAGAAAAAAATTTAATATTATGTGTAAAACTTGCTGTGAAAATACAATTCTGCATATGGATCTTAATGTAAATTGTATGAGCAAGACAAAATAATTCTGAATGCATTTATGTGTGCTTTGTGCTGATGGGATTAATGCAAATATTATAGTCACACCATAAATTCACAATGAAGTGAATGCCTAGAGGCAATTCAGTTTCCTGTCCTTGGTAGCTGTGAAAAGAACTGTGTTCTGTTCTACATTTGCCAGCAAATTAAATGGTGAAGAATAATCTCTTCATTT
>JBCJKH010014424.1:0-31186 GCA_039877255.1 Loriculus beryllinus | reverse complement strand
AACACAGGTCATCCAGATGTGCTGTGCTAAGCTTAAGCATGCTTAATAGGGGTGGCATCTTTGCAGACTTTAACTCTTGAGCCATAAAAGCTACATATAGATTTGCTTTGTGGAGCCCTGAGATAGACATGGGTACCTGTCATGATATTTCAGTTCAGGAGACAAATGAGCAATTCAGCTTACTTGCTGTCCAAGCTGCCAAACTCTGGCTGCTTGTACTGTCTGTAGTGAGAATTACTTGTGACATGAAAGTCACTTATGGTGACAGTCTGAATAATGCCCTAAGTCTCTGTTGAGTAGATGTGAACTGCAATCCTCGCTGATTTCATATTCATGCCCAAGGTACAGGAGCTGATAAAACTATGAAAAAAGAAAAAATCACCATAATTTTTAATATATAGAAAGCAGTGTGTTTGCTTTATTCTTGACAGTAGGAGCAGTTGTGACATTCCTGCTGATTTTTATTTTTTTTCCAAGTTTGGTTGAGTCATATCCAAGAAGAGAGCAATCAAGTTATGGCATCCAGATTTCAGTTGCTTACAAGAGCTGTATCAGACAAGTGAAGTAATGGGTGAGGACACTAGCTTTGCCTAGTATTGACAGGTAGAGTTTCGTGTTAAAAAAGCTGTGCAATAAAGTTTAGGCAATAAACTAACAAGTGTGTGTAAGCACACACACTCAGCATCAATAATGGCAACCAATTTGGACAAGGGATTATTACATTCCACTTGTGGTTCCTTATGTCTGCTATTTGCCTCCGTGCTGGAATAGTGCATATTTTTATTTACTTTCTGGGAACACAATATTATGATATTACTTGTTTGAAGCATACTTTGCAACTGATATAATGTGAAGTGACCACTTTGGCTGCTATTTAAACTACTGCTATTTTGTAAACATATGGTTGGAAGTAAAATTAATGACTTATGATTTCTGATTTGCTCTTTCCAAGAATATATAGCTTGGTTATAACTCTGCTTGTGAATACATACAAGAACCTTAAAAACCCAGACTCAAGAGTCACGTCACATATAATCAACAGAGGACCAATGGTCTGTTTTAGCAGAGAAGGCAGATTGAGAGATGAGTAACCTACTAACTCACACAAAGTAACTGAGATAGTCGGAACAAGATGTATTTAAAATAAACAGTAAGAGGAACAGGGAGGATGTTTACAATGTATTTGAACTGCTTCATTTGGTGGTTTTGTTAGGAACGAAGTCTTGTGCTCTTTCCTGTGGAAGAGAAGGCAGGTGGCTAATACAAACTGTTTTTCAGTGCTATGTGCGTTCATGCTATTTAATGACATATCTTGCCGTGATGTGTATATTATATTAACACAATTACAGATATAGACATGACAGTCATATCTTCATGACATGACATATTCCATAATTTTCCCTAGAGTTTAAGTACAGTTCTGATTATGAATTATAGTGATAGCAGTAATATGAACTGTAAAGAATGTAGAGGGCTGAGCAGAGAGGGAGTGGGTTTCTGTGTGCTGTTTCAAAGCTTTTTCCATCAGGGTTGTGTTACTTGATACCAACCTGTGGCCTCTTCCCTAGCTTGTGAAGGACAGCCTTTCCAGTAGGGCAGTATCTATGTATGCCTGGCTTACTTTATGCTGTATTCCTAAACCATCTTCAATCATAGCATCATAGAATGGTTAGCTCCATTTAAAAATTAGATTGGGAATGATGTTGGTGAGTTAGACTTTTAAGCCTTCTAGTGTTTTGCATTTTATCCTACTCTTTGGCTGCTTTTACTCTTCTCACCTGCTTTACCTGGACTGGAAGTTGGCCAGATACAAGGTAGCACCTAGGGCTCTCCTGTCATGGCATGGCGTCCTATGTTGGGTCTGCTTCCTGGGCTGTGGAGGTGGTGGGTATAACTTTCCTGTTACCGGAGCGCCCTCATGTTAAGGTTGTGCTGTGTAGTCCTAGAAGGAAGCAATGGAGTGAAACGTAGCAACGCAAAACTGTCCTGGACTGATCTTTATTTCTCAATAGAGGTGGGTGGTGAGATAGCTCCCCGGTTTTTGCAGAGCTACCAGAGGAGTAAGGGATACATTTGTGAAGTGTGATTGTGAGCTCCTTCTGACCCCCTCCAACTTCAACTGGTTGTGCTTGTTCGCGCTTACCGGACCGCTTCACCCTCTGCCTCTGGGCGATCCGCTCCCAACTCCCAGCGCGATCCCGATCCCGATCCAGGCCCCGGCCCCGGCCCCGGCCCCGTCCGGGTGTGCTCCCGCCGCTGCCCGGTCCGACCCCGCTTCTCCCGCAGCCAATCAGGGCGGAGCCAGCAGAACGTGACGCGGAGCTGGAGTCTGAATGAGCGGCTGGGCCCCGCGCGGAGCTGACAGCCCGGCCCCGCAGCCGGACGGGCGAGGGGGGGCTGCTGCCGCCGTTGCTCCGCTGCCTTCCTCCTCTTCCTCCGTTCCTCCTCCCCTCTGCCCCATCCTTCTTTCCCTCCCTCCTCTCCGCCTGGGGAGTTCCGTCCTCGGGGCAGCCTGCCGGACCGTCGTTTCTTCGGCCCTTTGCAGCAAGAGGTTTTGTTTTCGTGCCCGAAAACAGCACTTAAAGAGCGGTTTGAGCGTGGGAAAGGCGCGCTGGGACTGTATCGCAGCGGTGAAGCCCGCCGGGCTGCAAAGCAAGAACTTGAAGATGCAGTCGAAGACCTTACTTTAGGCGGTGTGGTCGCGCTGGACGTCTATCGTCAGGCTGTGGAGGTGTAGCTATGTACCTTTTTGGCAGTGAGGATTACGAAGTGGTAAGATGGAAACTAAAGATTTTAATTTTTAAAATAATACTTTTAATATCCTTCAGAGTTTATCAGTCAGCTTTGAGTTTGTTAGAGCTGTTCTTTCCGTTGCTGAACTTTAGTAACTCACCAGTTCTGCTGCTTGTAAAATCACATTTTTCTGCAAGCTCTTCAAGTGGTGAGATACTATTTGCTAGACAAAATAGAATTTACTTTCCTTGTCGTGTTTATAGCGCTGTGGTAATACTGAAAATACTGTTACGAGGCAATTCAGACTTGGGGTTAAGCAAAACCATGCTTCCAAATAATTCAGAATTTGCCTCATGCTTTGTAATGCAGATGGACTACAAGGAGCTTACAGGACTGCCCTTAATTGTATGTTTGTGGGGATGTTGCCAAACCATTTCTTTTGTACAGTTCAAAACATGTCATTGTAATGTAATGTAATGTCCATCAAAAGAGCTAGCTTAAAAAACCAAACCAAACCAAAACAACCCTAATGTGCTCACATGTTTTGTCACTTTCTATCAAGTATTTGTGTAAAACAACATTTGAAGTTAGATGATGGTGTCAGAGAAGAAAACCGCTAACAACTCTGTGCTGTTGCATGGCATTGGGATCAGATGGAAGAGTTTGTGATTGTTGAGCCTGGGGCTCAAGCAATCAGCTATAAAGAAAAGGGATGGATTCTTGCACCCACACACCACTTGTGACAGAGTCAAGATCCAAGGAGCTTTGTGAAAAAATAATGAGACTGAAAACTGTATGAACTCTACCATAGGGCATCCAAATGCATTTCATATGTTAAAAAGTGGCACATTCTTTGCATATAACTGGCAATTGCAAATGTTTTGTTTTGATTATTGAAGTTGCTCTTTGAAGTATGAAAGCACCTTTTATGGCAATCTGGGTTCTACAACACATTTAAAGGAATTAATTTAGTTATTTTGGATTTTTTCCTCCCTTTTTTTTTCTTTTTTTTTTTTTTTTTTTTAATTAATTCCAACCAGCCGTGTTTTGGAGATGCAGGAAATGTAGAAGTTGTTGTTGAGGAAGATAATTTAAATGCAGCTGTCTGCACATTGAACTCATTTGTGTGTGCAACTCACACAAACTTCCACAAACCAAGCAAAGCAACTGAAAAGATCTTAGTTTCTCCAAAGCAGTAAACAATATGGCATTGTAGTAAATAGGTGATGGGTTGATTACTTGTTTATAGAGCTGACAAGCCAAAGGCAGTTTCCAACTTTAAAGGTTTTACTGGACTGATTTCTTTTTTAACCAGTTAACATCTTTGTAGATCTTTGTAAAGGGTTGCAAATCTCTCTCACTAGGTTTTTTCCCAATCTCTACATTTCATTGTACCTTGTGTAGTTACTTACTAGTTTATACCGAGAATGAAGCTCTGGGTCTGAAATTTTTAGGTACCTTGGAAATAACCTAGATGACTGAAGAATGGCGTTAGGGTTTAGGACTCCAGTGTGCCTCTCAATCTCTTTTCCTGATGCTAATTTACCTTTTAAAAAGTATCGAAGTATTCTGTGTCACAGAAATTAGTTTAATGTTTAATACACTTTTCTCAGGCAGGTGGGACGTCTCATTCCAGTCAGTTTTCTACTACATAGTTAAGCAAAGTGGAATAACATCAATAGAAAAAGTAAGAAGTCCACCATAAATTATGTGGGTTTTTTTGTTTGGTTTTTTTTTTTCTTTTTTTAATTTTCATTGTAATTCTCCTTTTCTTTTTTTCTTCTTTGATATTTCTAGAGGTCCCTGAAACTGAGGTGCTGTAATCCATTCAAACAAAATGTTTTGTTAAGTCCAAACCAAAAATATCATTTTGGCTTTTATGTCGTACTGTTTTTTAAAATCAAGATAGTTCAGAGAAAATATGGATGCACGTTTTAGGTGTTATTTTGTCAACCAGGCTTGCAAGATGTTTGCTTGACTCAGTGATAAAATAGAACAGGTGCCCTACGTAAAGCTTGAAGAATAGTTTTATTGCTCAGTAAAAGCTAGAATCAATGTAAAACTTCTGTCTGTACAGATCTGTAGTCCATGAAGCCATATGCTCTGCGCTGTGGAAAAAGCATTTGTTTTGTCTTCCCACACAAACAATTACTTGAGTCACTGAAGGACAAAGTGAGTGAAAAGAGTGACAGTGAAGAATCTTAGGATTTAATTTTAAGCTCCCATTAATTTCAAACAACTTTAAATTACTTTGAAGCATTCTAGCTATGCATATGAAACTTGATTTTTATCTTAGGTGGGAGGTTACTGTTAAAATGAAACGGCATGATTAGAACTTCTCTTAGAGGAATTCAGTAAAACTTTCTTTAAAAACCCAGCCCTTAGAGTAATAGAGAAACATAACTTCATGTGGTCATTGTGTGCGTTATGTATGCACACATATATGTCCCCACCAGCACATACACACGTTTGCAGAAATACTAGTGTTACTGTAACTCTTTTAAGTTTTATAGTGGAAGTCCACAGACTGTTACTACCAGCTTTTGCATAGGGTGTCCTCTCGCTTTCTTCTTGTTCCTGTGTTTAAACAAGCCTGCATTATTAGCTTACTCTGAGTGCATAATAATGCACTGATAATCAATTTTTTTATCATCTTCCACAAACTCTAACTAAACAAAGATGATAACACTTAAGGATCAGTTATCAACAGACAGTGCTGGGGTTTATGACTGCTTCAGGTTAAAAACAAATAAAAATGTATCATTTCATGACATAATGATAAATTGTATATTTTTGACATCATTAAGAAAATGTAGCTGAGGTCCTCTCATGTTGGAATGAGGATTTGCTTACTGTTCTGACTTGGGATATTGAGTGTCTTCCAAACTGTATTTTAGCAGTTCAGGCTGGTGCTTGTACCTTTTAGGAGCTGGTGGAATTAACATAGAGGATCTTTTGTGATCTTTTGAGGTAGGTTTTTTTATGCCATATTCCTGGAAATCTAGAGGTATTTGATTATAATTAGCAATTTAATTTAATAAATGTAGGAGAATTTTTAAAGCTACAGGCCAGAATCTCATTTGTGGCTGTAACTTGTTTGTATAGGGATTTTTGTGTTTATTTGCAAAATAAACCTCTTAGGACAGAACAGAATTAGAATAGTTCATCAAAAACTAAGCAGAATGTGAGAGCTCTTTTTCACAGCTACCTGGTTAATTGTACTCTGCATTAATGTCCCAAAGCAAAAGCATCTAAAATTTATTCCCAACAGCTTTTTGGGTTGCTGCACAAGGAATAATTGGAAATGTGCTGGCCAGTTTGGGAGGCCTAGCTGGCTCTCCTGTGCCCCCAGGCTATGCTTGGCCCAGCAGATCATTTCCCATAGTTGCCAACCCTCTGCTCCTGATCCCTCAGGTGGACTTTGCCAGGGCCATGGGTACTGGAAATCTCTGGCCACATCCCACCACGGCCGTTCCAGGGGACCCTGGCTGTAGATACGTGGGTGAGAGCTGATGTCACTGACTTGTTTCTAATCAGGGATGGGGCACATTGGTGCTTTGTCTCTCTTCCTTGCCATCAGTGTTTCCTGGTGGAAACTTTGGGCTCTGTTGTAGCAGAATGATCAGACACTGTAATGCTAAGTGTAGGATTAATTATTGAGAACAAACTGATCATTGGAAAACTTATTTATAGCAGAGTAATTCAGAGGCAGGGAAT
The DNA here is from genome assembly GCA_039877255.1 of Loriculus beryllinus. Taxonomy (NCBI): domain Eukaryota; kingdom Metazoa; phylum Chordata; class Aves; order Psittaciformes; family Psittacidae; genus Loriculus; species Loriculus beryllinus. Next base: position 24,736 of record JBCJKH010014424.1, on the reverse strand, counting down.
TTTCCTGATGACGGATCATTTAAGGAAATTCATTGAGTTTCATTCACTCTATTGCATGCAACCTTCAAACTTTCGCAATCAGGTAGCTGGTTTTAACTTTCTTGAGAAACTCAAAACTTGGCTCTTTCGCTCTTCATAGATTTGTCTCTTTGAAAATATCCTTGCAACAAATGGAAAACCTCTTTATAGTTCCAGCAAATTGGTTGTGATGTCCAGAGCGCATGTTTTGGTTGCCTTGGAAATCCAGCATTTATCACTTGTGTTCTCCAGGCTACAGTTTTGCAGTTGTCTATTTAAATAAAACATTCACTGCCCTTGAGTTTGTTTATGTCCTCTTGCGGGATGGAGCACTTCTTATGGAATATTAAGTATGACGTTGATAGATGCTAGCTATACACATGGCTCCTGCAGGGTAGTGTTATCTTCTAAAAGGTATGAAAGCCTGTCTGCTAAACTTTTAAAGGAGCAGAAAATCTTGAAGCAGCCAAATGACATTCAGGTGTGAGAAGAGTTACTATTTGAGTACTGCTTGTGAATCAGAAAAACCCTGATTCTGTGTGGAGCAGGAACACTGCTGATAGGGCTAATTTTGCTGTGTGAAGGGAAAACCCCACCTATTTTAGAAATAACGCTATTTTAAGTCCTAGAAATCAGTAAGGAGAGCACATTGATGTGTTTTCAGTGTTTACTCTGAGTCATCACTACTCACCTTATTTCAGTAACTGAGCAAAGAGAGGAAAGATAATAAAGGCATTGTTTAAGGTTCGAGAGTCACTCATAAATGTTTAGCAATAGTGCTTTTTATCATAGGTTGGATTAATACAGGAACATGTCTAAAAATCATTAATCAGGATTGCTTCTTTGGGAAACTCTTACGTGAATGTAATTTTCTTATTGCAAGCACTGTTCTGCAAATTACCTGTGGCAGAACACTGTAAAAAATTAATCCTAAGATTTTGAAATGAGTTTTCCTTGTTCCCCTTACTTCAGTGTGAATGAATAAATTGCACAGCACATGTGAGTGTAACTTGAACAACAGACTTGAAAGACAGGCAAATTAAATTCAGCCTCTGAGGTTTACTTCAGAGCCCCGAATCCATCCTTGGACAAATCGCTTGACATTTTGCTTCTTTGCCTTTACTTTTTAGGTGATATTTAGTTAATTTCTGGTAAAGATAGATGTTTAGCCTAGAGCTTTTAAATTGCTTTGAAAATACCTGCTTTACACATAGCAAATGCTAGTATTTGATAAATTTGCAACTGCAAATGTACATGTATACTAGGAATGGAATTATCATGCCTAAAACTGGGCGTTTGGTGACTGTGAAATACAGACATGCTCACATCCAGAGGTGGATGTAGGTTTGTTAAACAGTCACCCTTAGCAAGCCTCTTCCTGTGGATTCTCTGCAACAGCCAAAGTGCAGAAGCAATACATTTTTTCTTTCTTATATTGGGAATTCTGTATGACATCATTCCCCATGACTAGCTCAGAGATTTCTCAGCTGGTTTTTGTGACTTTTGCCTATCTTCATGGATGGAGACTCCACAACCTCCCTGGGCAGTCTGTCCCAGTCTTTCTCACACTCACAGTGGAAAAAGTGTTTTCTGATCTTAAGAGGGAACCTCCTGTGTTTCAGTTTGTGCACATTTCCTCTGGTCCTGTCGCTGGACACCACTGAGGAGGGCCTGCCTGTGTACTCTTTGCATTCTCCCTTCAGGTATACATTAAAAATATCCCCCTGGAGCCTTCTCAAGGTTAAACAAACAGTCCCAGCTCTTTCTCAGCCTTTTCTCATAGGAGAGATGCTCCAGTCCATTAACCATCTTTGTGGCCCACCATTGGACTCTCTTCAGTATACCCATCTCTCTTGTACTGAGGAGCCTAGAACTGGACACACTACTCCAGGTGTGGTCTCACCAATGCTGTTTTGTTTGTGTGGGGTTTTTTTGTAGTTCACTCCTTTGCTTCTTGCCTTCATCTTCTAGCCCTTAGTAAGTGCTGGTGGAAAAAAACAAGGGGCGGAGATGAATGGAGAGACTCATCAATGTGTGCCCTCTACCAAGTCGCTTGAGGTATCTCTGTACTTCTCAGCAGCAGGAAAGAGGAAAGGAAGTCCAGATAAGGATATGGGAGTGGTTTATAGAATTATAATTGTGTCAATAACACCAAGTCCTCATAAAATCTTTAAATTGCTTTGTCTTGCTTTAGTTTTTTTCCATCTGAAGGGACTAAATATGTTAACACCACCTACTTCTGGTGAAGCACCTATCAACTGTTCCTGCTAGACAGTTTGCCTCATTGAAGTGAACCAGCATGAGCTTTAAAATAATGCCTGTGATCAGGAATATTTGGGTTTTTGTTTTCTGTTTTTTTATCTGCTCTGCATGTCTTGCTATAAAAAATATGTCTGTTTTTCAGTGAGGAGCTTGGATGGAGCCTAATGTAGCCGTAACAAGCACTAAAGGTAGGGACAGTAATGGCAGCACAGAGCTAGCAAGAACCAATTTGTTGTGCTTCACAGTGAGGGGTGTGCTGCTTGCTATTCAGCAAGACTTGGACAGGCTAGAGAGTTGGGTAAAGAGGAATCTAATAAGTTCAACAAAGGCAAGTGAAGGGTCCGTACTTGGGAAGAAAGAAGTCCTTGCACCAGTAGAGGTTGGGGACTGACCTGCTGGAAAGCAGCTCTGTGGAGAAGGACCTGGGAGTCCTGGTCAAGTTGCCCATGAGCCACAATGTTCCAAGAAGGCCAGTGATATCCTGGTGTGCATCGAGAGCAGTGTGGCCAGCAGGTTGAGAGAGTGATCCTCCCCCTCTGCTCTGGTGAGGCTGCATCTGGAGTACTGTGTCCAGTTCTGGGCTCTCCAGTACAAGAAAGACAAGGAGTTACTGGAGAGGGTCCAGCAGAGGGCTATGAAGATGGCTAGAGGACTGGAGCATCTCTCTTAGGAGGAAAGACTGAGTAGCTGGGCCTTTTTAGTCTGGAGAAGTGGCAACTGAGAGGGGAACTTATCACAGCATACAAGTATCTTAAGGGTTGGTGTCAAGAGTATGGGGCCAGACTATTTTCAGTGGTGTCCAGTGACAGGATAAGGGGCAATGGGCACAGACTAAACCACAGGAAGTTCTAGCTAAATATAAGAGAAAACTTTACTTTGAGGGTAGCAGAGCACTGGAACAGACTGCCCAGAGAGGTGGATTCTCCTTCTGTATAGATACTCAAGTTCTGCCTGGATGCAGTCCTGTGCAATCTGCTCCAGGTAAACCTGCTTTAGTAGGGAGGTTGGCCTAATGATTTCCAGAGCTTTCTTCCAGCCTCAACCATTCTGTGATTTATGTAGCTGTAATATAACTAGGTATCTTGAATTCCCCTGCGCACTTGGATGCTCCATCCCTGGCAGTGTTCAGAGCCAGGTTGGACGAAGCCTTGGATGACATGGTTTAATGTGAGGTGTCCCTGCCTATGGCAAGGGGGTTGCAACTGGATGATATTAATGTCCTTTCAAACCCTAACTATTCTATGATTCTGTGATTCTGTGGTTCCTCTGTGTGTGTCTATTTTTCCGGCTTTTTAGAATTATTTGCAACTTGCTCCCTGTAATGCCATATATATTCATACTTTTTATTTAATTAGGTCTCAGGAGACCTATGTAGCTAGAGAAGTCTAGTGGTAAAAGATACTAATGGCATGCCTGGCTTAAGCCATTCAATTTATAACTCTCAGGGTGGAGCCATACATGGGAAAGTTGTAGCTATTTAGAATAAGGTATCCTGAATGTCTCTAGTTACAGAAATGGGACTTGTATATGCTGTGCATAAATATGGTACAAGAAAATTCCAGATCTTGCAGGGGACCCAGTGTGGTGCCTCTAACAATAGAGTCACTTTAAATTCTGTTTTTCATTTAAGTATTTGTGACATGCATTTTGATGCATGTGTTGTTTAGTCTGTGGATGTATGCAAGTTAGCAGAAGGGGGAGCAGAAGGGTTAGCAGAAGATGTTTTATGTGAAAAATTGAAAGCATGACTCCCCTTCAGCACATATGAAAAACTTAAGTCAAAAAGGCATGTTCACGCAGTCTGCCATACGTGCCTGCCTGCCTGGTGTGGCAGACTGCCTGTTTTAGGTGCTGTATCCTGGGTAGCACAGCTACTTTTCTCCCATCAATGGTACATGAGATAGTGTCTGGCAGTCTAGGTAGCAAGTTGCTCTCTTCACCTTTTAACACTGTAGTAGTTATGACAGCTTAATTAAGCACTCCTAGCAAGCTGGATATAGTCCAAGGTCATTTTGATAGAAACCTTCCACATAGGGAAACCAAGGGCCAAAATCCCGGTTTAGATTATCTGGTGTGCAACTTCTGTAACAGTGTCTTCCAGGCACAACTACCTTTTTTCTTTTTTTCCCTCCCCCTCATTTACAGTTCAGATTGTGTTCATGTCTGATTGGGAATACATTTTTTGTTCTCCAATTGGTTGTAGTAAGTAGGTCTGAACAAGGTTCAGAAATAGCTGATCAGATGAGACCTATTATTCAGTATTGACTGTCAGGAGGTCTGTCACAGGAAAAAAAAATCATTTAAATCTTTACTGAAACCATGGGCATCTGTCTTAATGAAGACTTGTCTTCTTTAAATTATAAACAAGTTCTGGGCAGCTGAGCTGACTAAATGAAGTGATGTTTGTTTACTTATACTATGTGTTTCTTTCCAGATAACAACTTTAGTTGATGAATAAGAATTGCAAAATGCGGGGGATAGTTAGCTAATCCTGCATAGGACTCATTAATTCTTTTTTTCAGCAAATCTTTTATTTATTATAGAAACAGGTAAGGATAGCCATGACAGGCTTGTTTATTATTTTACGCATCTATGATCAGATTAATTTCTAAGATTCTGCATGGAGGAAAATTTAGTGAAAGTTAGATGTTATGATTGCTATATTGTTTAGCTGTTAGTTATTGCTGTAACTACAGGACAGTAGAAAGCAGTGATTTTTCAGAGCTTTTCACTGAGAAATGAAGGAATTAAATCCCTGAGAAATTCTCCTGTGCACATTTTATTGTACATTGTCATTTACGACACGATGTGAATTATATATTTTAATTTAGCAATACATAGGACTTCTGGGCATTTAAAATGCTAGAATAGCGTAGTGTATTTTATGATCTACAATATAGTTTTAACATTCTTTTAAATCTTGCAAACAAGTCAAATGGAGTTAATAAGTATTGTTTTTAATAGGTTTTTGACTTTTTTTAAGGTTTCTGTGTCTTGTTTGAAATATCTTGGCAAATTTCCTGTTAAAAATCTAAGCGTTTATTTACTGGTGAAAGCAAAGCACTGTTGGTGCATAAATCCAAAAGGAGAGCGTTCCCTACGTTGAGTAGGGAATCTAAGGGTAGGTAGACCATTATAGGAATTTTAAGCAGAGGGAACAATAGTAGGACAGTTCATAGGAGCAAGGCTGATACATGCATAGTTATTTATAATATAAGAATACAGTTGTATTCCAAAGCTATTCCTTTAAGGGACAACTAAATATGACGTAAAAAATGCCTCTGCATGTCTTTATAAAGTTCATTTGCTTAAAAGTAAATGAGAAACTTATTTTTTCTCTTCACTGGAAGTCATTAAGGTCTTTTCATGTGCAGAAATGGGTTTTACTAAAATTGACCTTATGCTGAACTTGATACAGTTGTATTCGTCTGTTTGTGGAAGCAGCTCAGCAGGCTAATTTTTGAGGCTAAATGTTGTATAACTTCCTAGTTTATTTTCTTAAGATGTTAGATTACTCTTAGAACGTCCTTAAATTTTTCTGGTGTAGGACATGAACAAATAGAATTCTATATAAAGCTGCAAAATTTTCATCAATGGAGATTTTCAAAACTCAATTACAGAAGGCCCAAGGTGATCTAATCTGGTTTTGCTCAGTGCAGTGTCAGATTCAGGAGGCTGAACTAGATGTCCTGTCCTCCAGATGTCCCCTTCCCAACTTGTTGTTTTCTGTGGTTCTTTTCGAAGACTGAAGGCTATATAGAAACCTTACTGCACCAAAGTAGAAATCCTCATGTTTTCTAAGTCAAAACTCATTCTTAGAGTTCTTCATTTTGTCCAACAATTGCCCATAATTTAGTTGCCATTGCTGTAGGATGCCCTGTGTAATTCTGAGATTTTAGGCTCTAATTCCCTGTGATTCTGCTGCCCTCATCTGCATCCATATAGATATAATGATACATCTATAAAGTGAAATGTGAAGGACAGAGGCATTAGGTTGTTGCTCAAATATAGTCAGCATATGTATTGTATTGTGGTTTACCCCATATATTTAGGAAAGTTGTGTTCTATTCCCCTTAATTATCCTGTGGTCTTTCTAAGATGGATTTATTTGTATTGTTTGCTGTAATTCTGTTATTTGTTATATGGACATCCTGGCAAGAGCATGGGTGGCCTTCAGAGATGCTTAAACAAAATCACAAGGCTCATTGTACAAGACTCCAGTACCATATGTGAAATGTCGCTTTCGCTGATTGACATTTCACTAGAACTTAACAGCAAGAAAATACAGTGGTTTGGTTGACTGTGGGTTTGGATTTTTTTGAACTAATCACCACGTAAATGTATCTGCTGATATCAGCTAATAACTTCTTTGCCTTCTAAGAGTTATACCATGCATTCATGAATGTTATCTCTCTCCCTCCTCCCCCTCAGTAATATATATTTGTAAGGAAAACTAAATAATTCTGTTCTGCTGTATGTTACTAGTACAAAATAATGTTCTGAACAATTTGTATCTATCTGGAGGTTCAGTGGAATTTGCAGGCAGGAGCATCTGGGAAGTGGTCTGGGTGGGACCATCCTTAGTGTGATGAAAGTATAATCCAGCTGATACCATTTTCCTGATATTGCCGTGTCAGCACAGGAATAAAATATGAGCACTTTCTGAATCGGATGTCTCCTAGTAAAAATACATACATTAAAAAAACTCAGGCAGTCCCAAGCACCACAAGTTGTGCTGTTTTGCTTAGGGCTATTTTAAATAAACCTGGACATCTGTGTCTGTAAGTGTGGTGGGAGCGATTAGTCCTGCCAGTTACACAACATGTTTTGTGGATCAGCTTGCTTTGTGACAATTGACAGTGTTGTGCCTGCGCTTTTCTGGTAGGTTTTATGACGTGAATGAGGTACTATTAAATTTAAATGAGGTCTATTTTAGCATAATCAAGGAGGAAACAAGAAGGAGCTGCTGTTGAGATCATAGGCTATGGTGATTTTGAAAATGGACAAGACTTAAAAATACTGATGCTTTTTCAAATCATAAAAAAGATCCACGCTTGCAAACAACTAGCAGAACATGAGAGGTTATAAAAGAGCATGTTTGTGTTACTGTGCCAACTTCAGCAACAAACATTTCCTTTTCTTCTGCATGAGGAAAGAAACAATAAGTCATCATTTTTGTTTTACCCGTTGTAAACACAAAAACTTTGAACAGGAAGGGAGATGCTAACTGTGTGAATTACTGCTGATTATAGATAGAATAATTGCTACAAAAGGAGTGAATGGAAGAGAACAGTGCAAATTTAGAGTGAAATTCTGGCCTATTTAAATGAGAATTTATAATATTCATAATAACTGTTTCAGCCTAACTAAAATCAGTTAAGAATAAATGTAAAATTAAAAAAAAAAAAAAGTAATAAGTAAGATACTAAATTCCTTTTTTTCAAAGTGGAGATGAACTGGAATGCTACTGAAACCCAGTAGGACTCAAACTTCTTAAAGCATAAAAAGCCCATCTTGGATTTAGTGTTGAGTTCTGACTTTACCCTGGCCAGGGAATCTGGCACTATGTCTCTAGACAATCTTTGAGAGGGTGTGAGCACAGATGCCTTTGAATTGGGGTTTAGCAGCGTGTAGACAATCTACATGGCTATTGAGTGGGCAATAGGTGTGACCTGGAAAAAAATGATGCATCTTGGGTTTCTCTAGTATCTTGTAAATTTTATCTGTCTGTGAATGCTTTGGGGACTGACTTCATGTACAGCAGAATGAAGATGAGTGTTGAGTGGTTGTAAGCAGAAAAACTAGTTGTCCAATTAGCTTTCTGCTTATATGCTTCAATTTGGAAGCATAGAAGCACTACTTATAGGTTCCAATGGAAAACTGCATACAGTACAGAGATGGAAGTAGTTAGATGTTATAAAATTGTCTATTGTTTAAAAAAACGACAGATATTAGATTAATAATTCTTCTTCTGGTGTAGGTATATAAGCACAAAAACATTGAGGTTTTGGGGTTGGTGGTTGTTTGGTTTTTTTTTTTTGACAGTGTATTTGTACAATATTTTTCATCTTAGAAAAGATATATTTCTGCTTTTGCGATCTTCTCTGCTGCTAAACTGGAGTGGCAATAACTAGTAACAATTCAGAAATGCTTTTCTGGCCTGCCATCCATCTCTTGCATTCTTTAAATATTTCTCTCATATATATCTCATATTACCCTCATCTTTCCGCCGTCAAAGCCTTGTCCTTCTTTACTGTTTTGTCATAGGTGCCCCTCTACTCTGTGGTATGGATGTTGCCCATCATCTATCTACCTACTTTTTGCTTGCTCCTTATTTACTCTTTTCCTTTTTACCTTTAGGAATCTTGTCTGAATAATAATTGCCTTACTAACTAGCACAGAAGCACTCTCAGCCATGTCTTTGTTATATTCCTGCCCTCCCAGCAGGAATCTGGTGGTGATAGTAGTGGAACAGCTGATAAGCTTGAGTGGTAATTTTTCAAGCAGAAACTGATTCCTTTATAAACTGGAGGAAATACAACTTCTAATTGAGCATAACCGGATGGGTTCAAGGAGAGAATTAATTTCATTTCCAAACAATGGAGCAGAGAGAAAAAAGCAGGCTTTAGCCAGTGCAGTTCCTGAAGAAAACAAATTGTCAGGGACAACATGGGTTCGTATTTCTTTGGTGACAGCATGGTTTTGAGACCTTAAAGCCTGCGGAACTGGAGTTTCCATTCTTGTGCGTTATTGTTGCAGGAGACTCTTGTGACCAGAAACTTGCTAGGGATGTGGCAGGAGGAATCTCTTTATCTGAGGGATTTTACAAAGTTGATTGATCCTCGTGGTACATTAATATTGTTGCTTTACATCAATACGATATATTGCTTCTCTTAATTTTTTTGAATGAGTTGACTACTGTATAGCACATCTCTTGATACAGGTTTGCCCAAGGTGTACGTTGGCTCTCTTTTGAGAGGAATTCTATTATCTTTCCAAAGTTGCAGATTCTTTTGAAATTCTTGACTCCCAAGTCTTATATGAGCCCCCCAGGATCTATAGGAGGTTGTCAAAAGCATGGAGCCAGGCTCCTCTGAGGTTCATAGTGGGAGGGCAAGAGACAAACACTGGGCATTCAAAAAAAGAGAGGTTCATATTGGGTATAAGAAAAACCCTCTTCACTGTGAGAATACTCTGTCAGTGTAATGGGTTATCCCAGAGAGGTTCTGTCCTTCAAGGTTTTAAAGAGCCAACTGAATAAAGTCCTGAACCAAGCTGGTTTTGGTCTCACAGCTTGAGCAGGATGTTGGACTAGAGACTTACTGAGCCGCCTTTCTGCCTGAACTACCTTGTGGTCCTAAGAACAAGATGTATTAACTCGTCATAGTTCTGGCACAGGAGAGAGCTTATGCAGGTATTGTAGTCCTTAGCTATTCTTTTTTAAGATTTTGGATTTATCAGCAAACAAAACATGTATTTTCTGTCAATATTCTGTATTACAACAATAAATCAAAGAGTAACCATGGTCCAAAATTTGGTGCTTCCTCTAGAGGAGGAAATGGCTTAGCGAGGGATATGACGTAATTTTCTCTCCTAACCCAGACAAAGTCTGCTCTGAATCAGAAAGAAGTCTGCTCCTGATGTTTCTTTTAAGTCTTAACAAAAAACCCAACAACCTAGAAAATGTTTGGTCTTCTAGGTTGCAGTAATTTAAAAAACCTGAGTTCACTTATTATCCTGGAAAAGGGCTGTACCAAGCTTTGAATGTTCCGGGACACAAAAAGTATTTCAGGATTGAGTTATGAAATTTCACAACACCATGTACTGCTTTTGTGATTTCTGTCAAGTTTTCTATTGCAATTCATTTGTATTTTATTCTCTTTCAGTTTAGCATCTAATTATTGTTAACCATCTTCAGCAGCAAGCACATTTCTGTTTCCAGGTTGCCTAAAATACATACTTCTGTTTTAACCCTCCCATCTTTATTAAGCAGTTATAGCTCAGTAGTGCTAATATAAATCCATATTATGAGATCTGGTTTAGCTGTAAAAAACCAGATTTATTCATTATTAGAGATTATATACTATCAGATGGTTTCCTACAACCTTTTTCTAATTTGTCTTTTGGAAACGAGTGTTGTATACACTCTTGCAGATGGAAAACGGGTTCAGTAACATACAGAGACTTCAGTCTTGCTTCTTAGTAGCTCTCTAAAAGTGCAATAGGAATGATTCTTGAGTTAGAACCACAAATTCTACCTTTCTTTCCCACTATCAAAATGCAGTTTATGGAGCCATGCAAGCAGTGGCAGCCACATGGATTGGGATGGGAGAATCAGGTATGAATTCTTACTTTAGCTTCTCATCCTTGGTTGAAGATCACGTACGCTGCACACTTGATATCCTCACCCACTCTGTGTGGATGCATTACATTAGACATCTGTTAAGAGTCAAATCTAAAAGAGCCAGTGGATTTGAACAGTTGACATCATGCAGTCTGTGCATTAACTACTATAATTTTACGACAAAAACTGCTGGAGAGAGAATTTTTCAACACTGTTACTTTGACATGCGATAGATAAAAGGGACAAAAGGCCTTTCCAGAGACTTTTCCATTGACGCGATAAAAGTATTAGATTGTTGTATTCCTGAAACCAGATGAGAATAATTGAAATATCTAAATGGTGTAAGGAGCCTCATCCTCTTGAGAAAATTGCAAATAGTTTGCTTTGATTTATGCTAGACCTGGGGGGATAAGTAATGGGTACAAAGAAGCAGTCCTGATATTTTCCCAGCAGTGTACATGAGGATGAAAGCTGGAACAAAGGTGTAACACCTGAAACCACAAGGACTCATGCGGCGATACCCTTGGAAACTGAGCTTACATTTAGCTCACTTATGAGTGTATGTGTGTTTTATATAGTGTTTTTTATCCTGAAGTAAATGGTGCCATGCAGTGTGAAAGCTGCTTACTAGGTGTTTCTGGCAGTATCAGAGGCTGCAGATGCTTAAAGGGTGATTGTGGCTGCCAGAGATACCTGGGCTGAGTCACAGAGGAACCGCTGTTTGACAAGCTTGAGCTTTCAGTGAGCCTGGCTCAGCTCAGGGAAATTTAATTAATTCATTAGTCTTCACTGTGTGTAACTTAACAAAGGTGTTGATAAGAAAACCTCTCCTAATCTAAGCAATGAGCAATTTGCCGTGTTTTATGTCATGACAGTCATTGATTGCTGTTAACAAAAGATCATGACTAGAAAATCAGGATTTCAGTAGTAGATGATGGGCCGGAAAATAAACTTATCAGAGGTTAAAAAATATTACAGACAACTAGCGTATAACAGCAGCTTTTACATAGTACATGCTTGCCAAACTAACTCATGAAGACAAATGGGGAAAAAGATAATTATTTAAACAGATGAGTACTATATTTACAGTATAGAAATGAAGGGTGGCAAGTAAAAATGTGTATTAAAGCAGTTGTTGCATTTGAAAGAGTAAAATAGGGAAGACTTGACTGTATGTACTTAACCTCAATATTTTTAACAAGTTAAAAAACCCGAAAGAGCAGAAACACCCGCAAACATTCCGTTTGTTATCCGGAGTAGATTAAGAAACGTTATATTCGAAAGCAGTCAGGGATTGTACATTTAGGGATAATTTGAAAAAAAAAAAAAAATGCAAAGAAATTTTTTTTTTCCTTTGAAATTCTGCATTGCTGACTGAATTTCATGCTAAATTTTCAAGGAAGTTATTTTTAAGTATGCAGAAAATCTTAATGACTTGAACCAAAATCCCAGATAAAAATACACTGAAGATCTGGAACAGAGAATCTAAATTGGCACTTTCAACTGAGCTGAGACAAATTGAGATGATGGTTGCCATGCTTTCCTTCAAATTCATTCCTTTTCTAGTTGTCTTTCTGTTTCCTTGTTGTCATCCCAGATGTGTTTTTCCTCTTTTTAATTGAGCCCTTGTGGTTGACCCAATCTTTGTCTTTCTCTCTGTGCTTTTGTGTCAGCACATAGAATTTTATATTCTAAATTCTTTTTTCTGCAGTTTAAAATCCTTCCTTTGTGATATTTGCTGTTGATTAACTAATATTGTCAAAAACTATATTGCCATTTTTCCTGAAAATCTTCAATTTTTTTACCCGCTTCTGTCCCAGTGAACACCACCACAGGTCAGCTTGTTGTTAGTAATAATACTGATTAACCTTTGCCTAAGAGCTTAAATATATATAATCAAGTTACCAGAGCTTTAAAAAGTTACCATGAATCAACCAAGTTTTGTTAATATCCATGTGTGTACTGACAGTCTGAGACAAAAATGAGATGATTCAGGTTCATGCAGCTTGCAATCATTTCCTTAGTGTATTTTAATTCCTTTGACACCTGTCTCTGAGTTGTTCTACTGGCAATGTCTTAGCTCTGTCATTGCTCTGACTTCCTTACAGCGCAAAATCATCAATAATTTAATCCCATCCTTTAGGTCCAATTAATTGTCTTAAAAAATCAAATCCCTTTTTTTTTCCTATATTTTGTGGGATTTTTTTTTATTTTAAAATTCTCAATATTGTGATTGCATTGTTGTTAAAGCATAGGAGACCTTCATATTTTCCTGTCATTGCCCTCTTCCTCAAAAGCACTTGCTCAAGTTTCATAAGTGTGAGAATCTCTCTGTCAGAATATACAGAGCTACCAGATTATCCTCCTTCAGAGGCTTTCACAGAACTAATCTCTGCCATAATACATATAGAAAACTTACTTAAACAACAGCCCACCATGGTTATGCAAGGGATGAGTCATAATGCTGGTATCGAATATTTAAAAATACTTTATTTTCTGTTGCATTGCTACCTTGATCCCTTTCTTACTCCTTTTTTTATTCCGCTCATATTCTCTTACTTATCCTATAGACTGGAAGTTCTTTTAAGCAGGGCTTGTAATTTACTTTGTGACTGTACAGCGCCTTGTACAATAGGATCTCAAGTAGTTTTCCCTCTAGGATGGTTTTTGCAGAAATTGATAAACCGTAACACACCAGAGCATCCCAAAGCTTTGGGGAGAGCTTAGCTCTGACTCTGAGGGGTCAGTCTGTCTGTCTGCTTGCTAACTAGGCTGAGCTCTGCAGCTGCCCTTTTGGAAGCAACTTGTATATTGACAGATGTTTTTCTGAAGAGCCACCAGGCTCTTTAATTTATCTAAAACTGCCTGCTCACAATACTTTTCTTAACAAAACACCAGGAAAGCAACCTCATGAGATGTGAGTGCAAATGTGTGACGAGTTTTGCTGTGTGGGGTTATTTAAGGTTTCATTCATTAGTTTTTCCTGATAAAATACATGGTACAACTGTTTACCTGGTTTGTGAATGCCAAAATCTAGGCTTCTGGAAACCTAAGGGTTATTTAAAAAAACCTTTGCTTTCATCCAGCTATTGATTGGATTAGTGCCTTGAAAACCTGTTCATGTCAAGCTGGGTGCCATGATCAAGCTTGCCAAAGTCATGTTAAGGGTAAAGAGAAGTCTGGTTTCCTATATAATCTCCTTTTTAATCACATTGCAGCCATAAAGCTACCAACTGTTCTAAAATTTCACTGCTCCCATTATTTGAAGGTCCTCCATGGCTGTAGATGCCATGGCAAATCCCAGTTAGCTCTAAACAACAACAATAAAATTATAACCAGCCTTGGATTTGTTTTTTAAATGGAGCCATATCAAAGGATTTCAGTGACTACTGTAGGAGCTGGTAGCCTCCTTGTGTGATGGGAGTTGTGAAAGAGCATTTAGGTGTAAATGTACGTGTAGTGGGCAAATGACCAAGTGCAGGCAGAGCCATGCCAAGAACCAGGGAGAACATCAGCATTAGACTTGGAAGTTGCCGGGCTGTCAAATGTCCGCAACCCTTACACAAGAAATGAACAATTCCTGCTTGATATCCCCTTAATGAATATGTGATCTCTTCCCTTTTTCCTTTGTTAAAATGTATTTTTTTCCGGTTTGTCATACGTGCCAAGTATACATGCCAAACAATTGAAATTAATTTAGTTTCCATAAAAATTCTGCCCTCAATTAACGTCAATAGAATGTTGTATAGCATTCTCAGAGCAGCATTTTGTGCCCTCTTCAGCACCTTCCAAAACAATGACATTGCTTAGACATCTGGAGAAAACTTCATAGATAAGGAATTTTCACATTCGCCATCTGTGGCCACTCTGGCAAACTGAGGCTTGTGGAGAAGGTGCTTTTGTGGGAGTGCTTCTAATTTTTTAATTTTGTGGCTCATACGTTTCAGATTGGTCAGTTTATGGTGAAATAGAGCAATCTCTATTCTGCATTGGTGTATTACTTTTTGTCAATATCAACAGTTTCATTTTATTCTAAACTTCAGCATTTCACATTTGCCTTTGTTCTGAATCAGTTTTAGTGAAATAAAAAAAGTGAAATAAAAATGTTATGGAAATAGCCTTACAACATTTGATTCCCCTTACCTTATTTCCTAGCACTCAAGAAGTAGTAGCACATCACAAGGCTGTGATTTACTGTCTGAGATTGTGTCATAGCAGAACATGTGATGTCTTTCTTACTACTTCAAGAAGATTAGAAGATAAGCATTTAGCAATATCTCTGCATAAATTCTTAACGCTGAAATGAATTGTTCCTCTTATTGGCACAGTGAGACCTGAGCTTTTTATATTCAAAGTATAAATCGAATTAAGACATAAAGATATTTCTCCTTTTGGATTTAAAATTCTTTTCAGCATTAAATCAATTAAGAGATGAAAATCATAGCCAGGAGAAGATCCCAGTATTATAAATGAAGAGTTTATATATAGGAGTAGTCACATGTATTTCTTTATTCCTTGTAAAATCTTGTTGTATGTTTGCTTACTGCCTCATGCCTTCATTTAATAAATAATAAGGTAAAAAGTCTCATCTTGAAAGGTCTTGTATGATCTTCCTAAGAAGAGAATTATTTGAGAATTTTAGTAATTTGGAAAGTTGTCTGTCCTAATGATAACCAATTCATAAGTGGATTACCCTATTAAAGAGAAACTCATGGTACTCAGAGGATCAGTTTAATTTTTTATGAAGAAGACAGAATATAAAGGCCAGGACTGAATTTGCAAGTGTAATGATAGTGATATTAGCCCAGTGGGAATTTAGTACAGTAGCAGAGCAAACACATCCACAGATTTTACACTATGAAGGCAGCACTGCAATAAAAATCTGTACTTAATCTCCAGCAGTACTGACCAAATTTAAGTATAGGTACAGAAAACTAACAAGAAAAATAAATAGATCTGTAGGCACCACCTAATTTAACTAAGGAGTTTTTACTGCAAAGAAAGGAAAGTAATAAAAAACATTTTATTTGAAGGACCTAGTCTCTTGAAATGATTCACTTCTACAGTACTAAGGAAGATAAGACATGTATGGTCTTGGAGAAAAAGGCGCTCAAATATGATCACATAAGACCACTAGCAGTGTGAAGAGCATGGGTTTATATTATGAGAATATGTCGTAGAATTTAATATAGTAAGTGGTAAAGTAGTTGGTAAATATTTGCAAGCATGTCATTAAACCAGGAAATTATTTCTCAAACTGGGTTTGTAAACGTGCCGAATAAGGAGGGAGAGAAAACGGGGGGTGGGGAGAGGAAGAGAGAACAAGGAATAAATGGGATAATTATTAATGTGACCTATGTCACTTTTACTAGTCAGTTTCCTGTGGAATACTAGGAATTGGGGGCTACAGTACATACTTTTATTACTGCAGCTCTTCTACATTGCAGTGGAAGATTATGGAGACCTGCAGAATCCCAGAAAGACTGAATTTCAGAAGCTCTTGGGAAAGGATCCATAGTGTTCCCCAGAGCAACCCCCAAAACTCATTTACCCAGGGAGGAAGAGCAGTTTTGTTAACTGTCGTGAATGGACAGTGCACATCAATCAGGCCTTATTTTCTTTGAATAGTCAAGTTATTTCCACTGCAGTCTCATCATAGTTTTTATCGAAGTTTGAATTTTTTTTATGTTAAAGTATTGAGTACATTCTTAGCTCATAGGAAAATGCTCAGTAGTTTATAAAATTAATTAATTTTAATGGTATGCTCCCCCTTTTCCTGGATTGCCTTGATGTCAGGTTTTCATTTTTGTTGTTGCTGTTGTTGTTGTTGGTTTTTTTGTTTGGTTGGTTGGTTTGGTTTTTTTTGGTGGGGGGGTTCATATTCGAGAAGCAAAGCTCCCAGTTGCTGCTTTCCATGCAGAATTTACATGACCATGTCCGTCCCACTGAGAAAATAAATGTAAAGTTGAGTTTGATTCATGTGATTTGTCAATATAATTAAAATACATTGAATCATTATAATTTTTTTGGATGTGCTTTTGGAGTGTGGCCAACACAAGACATGACCAGCACTGTAGATGATCTCTGTGGTTTGGAAGATGAAACTCCAATTTTAGTAATTCTGGCATGACCCAAAAGGCATTTAAAGGCATTTTGCCCCCCTTAGGGGCGATGGGAATTACATTTCTGTGCTTCACAACCTTTTTTCTTTTTATTCTCACAGGATTAGGACCAATTATGCAGCATCCCAAAATTAGGCAGCATCACTTCTGTACAACAGAATGAGTGGTAGTAGAAGTGATGCCATGCTGCTTGGTCAGTGGAAAATATGATGTGTTCATCATAGAAGTGTCGTAGAAGGCTAATGTTCCTGCTGTCCATGGTGTGATTGCTGTGTTAGGCTTAATGGCTGATTTGCTTGTTTTCCTCTTATTTAAAGGTGATGTTGCTTTAGGATTGATTTATGAAACCAATGGCAAAATGACACTGAGGAATTGCGGTGGTGGTGGAGAAGGGTTTGGATGTGCCTTTTCTGAAGGGGGTTGGGTGCTGAAGGACTCCAGAATGTCCTGGAGGCTGGGGCTCTATGGTGAGGAGGGGGTTATCGCAATCTCAGCTTTAACTAATACCGTAATAACTCAATGGTTTTGACCACAGGCCACTAGCTGTGTCAAGTATAACAGGATTTAAACTATACACTAAACTTCTGTATGCTTGGTGCTTTCACCACTGTTTCCATTGGGGAGCTCTGTTAGAAGTTGTGGCAAAGGGAAATTTCAAGTAATAGTCAAGTTTGGAAGGCGTGGGAAGTTACAGCCCTCTGGTGATTTCCTAATGGACAAGATTTTCCAAAAATTTGAAGAAAAGTTTGAGTGTATTTTCTTTTATTTTCTGCTCTTTTGCTCTAGCTCAGTAGGCATTTTTGTTTTGGAAGATGGCTGTAACATAGCAGATGTATTTGGACTCCTGTAAGCAAAATACCCCTTGGAGAATAATTTCCTCTATGTTAGCTCAAAGGCAGCTCATTAAACTCAGTGCTCTAACTATTACAGTCTTCAGTAAAGAAAATAGTAAAACATTTGAAAAGTTGAAATCTACCTTTAAACTGTCAGTTTAATGGCAACTATTGTTTGCTCTAATAGTGGTTAAATGCAGGCTACTGCATTTGTGGTGGGGCAATTTTGTTGTTACACAGACACAAATCATGGCATGATTCGGTCCTTTGTGCTGACATACTGACAAGTGCATGACCACTGTTCTCAGCTCTGGTGTCTGTTCTCTATTTTTCTTGTGTTTGTATCAGATATTTGTATATTTATTAAATTTCTGTGAATTTCTATCAAAGGCAGGTTCTGCCATCAGCTGCAGTGATCTTTTCCAACTAGAATGTTGCATGTCTGTCAGTGAATCAGAAATGCTCTAGAAAATCATTCCTTATCATGTTATTCCAGTGTCAGTTTATGAAGGGGTCCAAGGTATCTCTGATAAGCAGAATATAGAAATTCAATGTTTTGTTTGGCTTCTGCTGTATTAGGATCTAATATCTATGTGGTAAGTGGTATGTTGCAGTTGTCCTTGCTTCTTTCCTCTGCTTATGTCAAAAAAAAAAGTAAGCGGTGACTAGGGGGTTAAATTCCTGCTCAACAGGCATATTTTTGGATTTACGTTTTCTGTAAGAGAGCTGTGAGTGGAGCTCAGTGCTTTGCAGTAGAGGGAAGTGCATGACAGCACTGAGCATCCAAGGGAAAGGCAGCTTGTAGCAGACATACATGACGGGAAGGAGACGCTGTACCAGCTCTTCCAGTTTCGCAGGGACCTTGCATTTTCCAGCTGTTTACCCTTGAGATGTAAAATGGCAATTTGGCATAGGCTAACAACACGGTGTGATGTGAGCATCTGCGTAAAAGGCTGCACATATGGAGCATGCCCAGTGATATGAACAGCCTGTTACCCCACCCCCAGCCAATCTAGGAAGAGATGAAATGAACTTTGCACTTGCAAATGTCACTGAATACATTTTACACAGGATTTTAAAAGGTTCTCCTGTAAGCACTATTTTTAACAGCCAAATCCGCCCCCCAAAACAGAAAGGAAAAAGCCCTAGGTATTTTTCTGTGTTTGATCTCAGTTTATGATCAGCTGAAGTATCTCTCACAGCATCTACCTGACGCCTGATTTATTTTACATTTTTATCGTTCGAGTTGAGATTTTTGGAGGTGGTGCAGATTTTTTGGGTTTGTTTTTTTTTTAAAATTATTATTATTTTTAATTTTTTTACTGGCATGAGAAAATTTGAGAATTTAATTGCAGCAGAATACTTGGGAACAGTGAGGCTGCAAGCTTGAAAGGCAGAGGGAAGAGAAGGAAGGCTCTCAGAGCAGAGCATGGATAGGAAAGGAGCAGTGATTCTGCGGTGCTCAGTGTGCACATGTTTCATGAGATCAGTGCCGGGCGCTGCAGCTGCGGACAATAACTGAGCTGTCTGGCTAATGAAGGCCACCTGGATCAGGCTTCTGAAAAGAGCCAAAGGAGGACGTCTGAAGAATTCTGATATCTGTGTAAGCCCTACGTTTTCGTTATCGGCATGTATTATATGTATTGCAGGGAGGGAAAGAAAACAAGGAAGCAAGGAGATGACAGTTGTTTTCATTCTGATTGAATTAGCAGAACTCTATTTTGCATGCAGGGAGATGCAGAGGAAAAGCAGAGCTGTCATTATTTATAGAGCTCTTCTGGCATTGTGGCTGCTTCCATTGTGGTGATATGGGGACATGTGTTGAGTCCAGACGGGTTTTATTAGTTGGAAGTTGATTTGTGGTCATTTACATGTTTTGCTGAGAGGCAGAGATGGATATGAGCCATTTGCAGTTCTGATGGGGAAAGTGTGTCAGGTAAAGAGGTTGCCCTAAAATAAAAATTGATAGCAGAGGTTAAATCTGTTAACAGAGATACTGTGTAATAGTAATTATTGATACTGGATTTGTATTTTGATTATAAAAAGACTGTTTCCTTGCAAGTACTGTCACTGTTAAGAGTTTTAATATTTAGGGAGCCATCCTTGAAGCTGCTGTGTATCCTTCAGCCCTGCACTGCACCAGTGCTTTAACTCTGCAGAGCAACTGGCTTTGCTTGCTGAAAAGCACAGAAATAAGAGCATGGGGATAGTGCAGGAAATAAAACACTGGGGAAGACACCTGCACTTTTGGAAAGTCTCCAGAAGAAAATATTTACCTAGACATAATTTTTCTAACTGACTTTGGAGTAGTTATTTTCTAACTACTTTGGGGTAGTTATTTTCTATTTATTTGGAGTAGTTATTTTCTAACTACTTTGGGATAGTTATTTTCCTTTCGAGGGTACAAAAGTAAAAGACAAGATTTATAACCACTTCTACTGGGGGTTTTGCGCTGTTGATTTAGGGTTTTTAACACTAAAACAACTTGTGACACTATTTTCTTCTTTCTTGTGCAGGGTTCGGCGGACTCCTACACCAGCCGTCCATCTGATTCAGATGTATCTCTGGAAGAAGACAGGGAAGCAGTGCGGAGAGAGGCAGAGCGACAGGCCCAGGCACAGCTGGAAAAAGCAAAGGTAAGGTAGTTTTTCATGTCACAAACTCATAAAATGTTCAGCTTTAAAGGACTGACATCTCATCCATTAACGACACAAATGTTATTAATGTGTTAACATACAGCGTACGACCTCTTCTAAAGATTTTCCAGACAGCAGTAGAAAGGAGATTTTACAGGAAAAAATCACTTAGAATCAGTTTTCCATAGAAGGCATTTGATTGGCTTTTGTTTTCAGAAGAATCTTACCTAAATGTGTGCATTTCTGCTTTTATTGAATGCACACATTTATTGCGGGGTATAGGTTCAAAGCTTTGAGTTCTTACTGAAGATGTTTGTGAAAGTTTGCCCATGGGTCCCTATGGCACTCAAAAGTTACAGTTCTAGAAATCAGCCCTTAAGCATCCTATTCATCTCCCTTCAGTGAAAGATCAGTCCCTACAAGTCATATGTAAACGAGGAGAATCTGTTAAAAAGGTCTTTTTTTCCTGAAGACTTCACTGACTTTCCTTACAGTTTGTGTGTTAAATGACCCCGTGAGCAATATGCTCTAGGACTTAAGATTTTTCCTTTTATCTCCATGCTCCTGCTAGATAGTGACAGTTTAGTAATGAAATACTGAAAGAGCTTTAGGTTCTTGCTGTGTTTGTATATTTTCCATGAAATGCATTTAGGACTCTGAGGGGTTTAGCAGTGAAAGGGTACAGGCTTGTTTTTCTTTCGTGTGTGCTGTATCTTTAAATACTATTGCATCTGTAAAAATCATGTTCATCTTATTTGTTATCATTCACTTACCATTTCTTTCCAGTTTTTCTTTCTTTATATGCTATCATCTGCCAGATCTCAGTGTATTACTGTTTTCCAAGGTCTTTTTTTACATTTTCTTATCTAATATCTAAATATTTCAATACAGTATTGAGATCTGTCCTCAGGTCTACCTGATCTGCATTTCTGTCTCACTTTCTGTCCGACTCCCTTCCTCCATTTTGCCTTGGTTTTTATTTTACTGTTTCCTTTTCCACTGCCAGATTTGCCCATTTATGCCACCTGTTTTACAAGGGCTCTTCAGAAATTAAGAGTCCAGATCATTGAACTATGCATCTGATTGTTAGTTGGTGACCAGGTCCATTACTAATACGGTATTATAATGCACAGACAGCTTAATCAGGCCATAAAACTTGAACAAGGAAGCCAAAGGTATGGGTGGGGTGGAGGTGGTAATTGTTAACTGATATTTAATAAGAGCTCCTAAAGCAGATTTTTAATGAGCTGCTGCAACTGTAGGAGGTACTGAATATCTCTTTGAACTTGGGTCTTGCTGTCCTGGGATCCATATAGCAGAAACTCAAAAGAAATAGCCTGCTTTTTCCCTTCCGCCTTGTATCTTAGAGATGTTGCTGATCATAATCAGGAGTCTTAGTTGTATCAGGGTTGCTTTTTGCTAGTTTGAGATTTCTGTGCTCCTAGGAAAGGTAATAAAGGCTGCCGTGAAATTCAGGTGGAGTGTTGAATTTTATCAGTAAATCCACAACCTTTAAAAGAAGAGTTGAAGCAATAATATCTTGCAGATTAATCAGGGTAGCAGTACAGCACTTACTGCTGAACTGATGCATCTCTTAGTGAGGAGTAAATCTATGCGAGTGTTGCTATGGGAATTTGGCTTACTGATGCTGGCTTGAATGCATGGACAGCCCTTATGTAATATTCATGACCTCTAGCACTGCTGTTATTGTAGTTTGTAGAGAAACTGCTAGCAGACCCTGACTTCTTAAAACTGTTTTTCTATACATCAAACCAATGTTCTCACTCCAGCTGGCATAAGATATAGCATCTAGGTCTGACACCGTCTGAAACTGTAAGACAACTTGTGAACAGTCAAAGTAGCAAAGGCACTGCCAAAACCGTCCTGCTATGACAATGGCTAGTTCCAGTCATATAGAAAACACAAAATTAATTATTTAAATCATTTGTGCTTAAAAATGGATTAAAGCTGGAACTACATTAGCATTTTTGTTTATGTTGTCAAATGTTAAAAATCATTACAGGCTGTAATGGAATCATTTTATGCAGAGTCTATAACTGTATAATATTTAGTGTAATATTTAAATTAATAGTATTAACTAAAATATTATATGCATTTGGTGCTTTTCTTTGAAATAAATATTTAAAAAGACATAAATTAAACCTAACCGAAATAAATATTTAAAAAGACATAAATTAAACCTAACCAAGTAGATCTAGAATATGACGGGGTGTGCTTTCCTGCCTTTGTTGGTGATTCAGTCCTTCACCTCCCTCAAACACAGTAAAATTAATGAAGCAGTAACTTCTGCTGGTGCTGCCTGGCTCCCATGTGTCCTCAGACCTGTTTCCTGCAGGTAGCAGGTTTTGCTGCCTGCTCTTCTTGGTTGGCTTGCCTTTGCCCTGGCTGGCTATCAATCAGGCAGAGCCAAGTGACGCAGCTGCTTTAACTTTTTGCCTTTCCAGATTGTGACTGGAAGTGTTGGTCTTAAATAAAGTCATTACAATTGTATTTGTCACAGGAATAAGAAGAGGGTGACATACATGAATAATGCAGCGGTGGAGGGAAAATGATAATGAATTAAGGGTAGATAAAAAAACTATTGAGCTGTGTCACGCATGTAATGAAAACAGTTTAATGACATCCATTTTCCTTCCTCACAGCTAGGGAAAACACTTTAAATGGAAAAGAAAAATATAGTAATAAAACACATGATAAAAAATGTTTGGGAGGATTTTAAGATTTTTAAATTCGGATTTTAATAGATTCTAAGTGTTTGTGTAACATAAAGCTGGAATGTAATATGCATATATGTTACCTATCCGAACAGGGAAAATAAAACCTAAAAAGCTTGTAAGAAAATACATGTTCTGGCCATTTTTGTTTATTTATTTCATACAAGCATTGCTTCTCTGGAAAATGGCTAAGCATATTTTGCTGACTCACTTTGGCATGTGACTTACTGTAAGGAAGGTGGGGCCACAGGAGCATGTTTGGAGTCACCCAGGGATGGAAAATTAAGAGCAACTGATGAAGATACCTGCAGGCCAGCAGCTAATCCCAAAGGTGACAGCTCTTCAAATGAAGCTGTTAAACTTGAAGCTGAGATGAAATGTTCTTGGTTAGAACAGTTTATTGATGCAAATGCAGAACGGGTTTTTGGGTTTGGTTTGGATTTGTTTTGTTTTATTTTTAAATAGAAAAAAAAAGGCATTTCAAAGCACTGAGGATTTTCTTGGTATCTTCCTTATAGTCCATGGCACGTGGTTGGGATAAAGAGGACCTGTGCTGTGGCTGAGCAGGGCATGCTAACAATTCCCAAATCTCAGGGCTTGTACTGATACTTAACAGGATTTCCCATTTCTATAAAAACACGAATCTTTAGCATTCACAAGCCAAAAATAAATAAAAAGCCCAATGACTTTAACTGCTTTTAGTGTTAATATTTTAAAAATCATCATTTCTACAGAAAAAAGCTTTTTAGTTTTGAAGAGTGGGGATTAAAAATAAATGATAGTAAGTAAAGATATTTTTTGTCCATTCCTTGCGAGTATTCAGTTAGTTATCCTTTAAAATATTGCATCAAGTGAGAGGGATGAGATCAAAGGAAAACTGTGAGGTACAAGTATTAGTGAGACCTTTAAATTCAGTACTAAATGAGCTGAAGTTTGCATATAAGAAAGGGGACTTGAATAATGAATTGCAGCCCTCTTCAGTGCTGGTAAAGTGAATTCACCTATTTTGTTGATTTCTTTTGCCTCAATAAAGCACATCATACGTATGAACTTGGTTTTTGACTGAAATACAGTTAGTCAGGTGATCTGCAAACCTCCTTCTGCAAGAGTAATTTTTTCTCTTCAGTCTCTTCGATTTTTTAGATTCTGCCTCTCTTTATTTTTCTTCTGTGAGCTCCTTATGCAGAGACAATTTCCAAATGAGATCTGTAGAATATTTTCAGCATTTTGGAAAATGACTTTTTTTATTCTTTCGGTTAGTTCTAATACTTTGGGTGCTGAAAGTGTCAGTTAATAATCCAGACGCTGTTTCTCACATTTGACTAAGGGACAGCCCTATGCTCTTTGTTCTCTGTTAAGAATTGTTCTCTACATTCTTTGGTCCTGAAACTTCTTAAATGTATGTCAAAGTGAGATTGTGACGTTCCAGAAGTCAGTGCGTATGTGTCCATAATAGAAAATTCCGGTTCTCCTCAGCTCTGCTTTGTTTGCACTCCCTCTAATGCTCTACTCCTGGCATCCTTTTAGGAGTTTGTTAAAACTTGAAATATCCATAGTCCTAAAATGTCATTTAAATCATGTCTATGTTAAGATGGGGAGCTACTGGAATTTTGATGCCAGACATCCCTTTGCTGGCTTTTGAGCAATAGTATAAGCTGTCATGTTTTGCTTTCTTGATGTGTACTGTGACAGTAGTGATGGCTTGTGACTATGAGTAATAATGCAATGTCTTAAGTGTAATTCATTGCCTCCATACATGGGTTGGGGACCAGAGCTTTAAAACATG
>JBCJKH010014423.1:8864-19893 GCA_039877255.1 Loriculus beryllinus | reverse complement strand
TTTGAAAGCCACAATAAAATATTAAAAGCATCAGTGGTGAAATAGCTGCCATTTTTTATATTTGTAGGAGTTCATCACTACCTGTTCTATTATAATTCCTTTTTGTGAGACCCCAGGTTTAAAGCATTTATTATTTAGAGTTTTCTCTTTGGCAATTTCTGGTTTCTGATGCAGGCAAAGCACCTCAGGAATAAAAAAATCCTGTAAATTA
Organism: Loriculus beryllinus; assembly: GCA_039877255.1. Lineage (NCBI taxonomy): Eukaryota > Metazoa > Chordata > Aves > Psittaciformes > Psittacidae > Loriculus > Loriculus beryllinus. The sequence goes on along the minus strand of JBCJKH010014423.1, from coordinate 19,682 downwards.
GTGTAAGAATTTTCTTTTCACAGTACTTCACTTTGTGAAAGAATACAGATTCACAGCATTACCATTATATGGGCTTCCTGCAATCAGTAGAAAGGAAATGGCACTCAGTGCACACTTGAAAAAAATTCACAAAATTGCACTAGCTGTAGGATAAAAGTAAAGAAACAGCTTTTCTTTCAACAGCTTACTCCATTACATTCACTGTTCCTATAGAACATCGAGTTACTTATGCTGTAGCCCACATATGGAGCTGCTTATAAGTGCACATAAAGCGAGTGTAACAGAGCATGCTACTGAAATGCCAGACATTTAGGCTTTTAATATACATTTAAGGCTATCTTGTCGTGTTTGTCACAAAATTTTGAGATATACTATAGACACATCAAGGAAAGAAAAAGAATTGCCTGGGGAGGAGGTATGTGTTTATTTGTAGCACATCCAGTTTCCTGCTGCAAAAATATGTGTTTTCTCCCAGTCCAGCTCAGTGGATCAAACATTGCATTTCAGCTTGACCATTGGAAAAACATAACAAGCACTATAAGGAACATTAAAAACTGTAAGATCATGGTATAGGTGAGTGACATAAGGTACAACATATACGCAGCCAGTCCACCACAACCTAGATACAGAGGCTGCATTCAACCTATGCCTGAGACCCTGCCCCTATTTTTTCTCTGCCTAGAAGGAACATGAGGTCTTCAAGCAGTTTTGCACTTTTTATTGCACACATCATAGCTACATCTTAACGTTAACAAAAAACTAATGGTATGAAGAGGAAGAAATTACACAAAGATAGAGCCACATTACTGCATTTTTCAAAAAAAAAGCTGATCAGGATAAGGAAAAAAATAAATAAACTGAAGAACACGAATTAAATCAATTTGTTTGATTCAGAATCTAACACTTAACAAGTAATGCCCTTGTTAATCACAAGCAAAAAGCATTTTCTCCAAACTACAAAAGAATTAAGGAAAGAACAAAAAAAAAAAAAACCACCAAACCTAAAAGCCCAATTTGAAGAATAGATTCTGTAAATATAACTAGGTGTTGTATTTATATCTAAGAGCTTACATGCATACCACTTCAGTAGAGATGATATGAAAACAATCGGAAAAGTTAAAAAAAATATAGATTGTATGCACTCAAATACTGTTCATTTTCCATGAAGGAAATGCCTTATAATAAGACTCAGTCTTACAGACCTTTTATCCCACAGGCTCCCAGATACAGTTGACTGCTGAAATAAATGTCACATAGGATGAGATGAGATTAATTTGTTCAGCTGTAGACACCTACATATGAGCTGGTCATTTTGACTGTTAATAGTCAGTGAAGATGAAGAGGCACTTGTAGGATATGATTAGCCTCAAAGCAAATGACTAAAAATGGCAGATGAATCCCACTCTAAAAGCATCTCCTCTTCACTAACAGGAGAGTAAAGTGATTAGTTCAAAGTGTATATTGTGTATATTATGTGTAGCAAAGTATATTCTGCTTCTTTAGCTGAGATCAATCTTGTTCAGAGTGAAATGGTTACAGTATAGAAAAATATTTTATAGTAATAAAATTAATTTTACTATTAACATGGAAATTATAATGTGTTCCTTATTTTTTTTTTAGCAGAATTTAAATTGAGAAAAAGGGGATAGGGAAATCAAAATTTTGACTTCTGAATATCTGGTCATTCTAACTTTACAGATGTACAGATTAGCTTAGAAAATGAACAGAAAGCTAATTACAGAGTACTTGATCTAGAGCGCATGATTGTCTTGATATAACGATTGTCTTGATCCTTCTTTATTTTGTACCTTTCAAACTGAACCATAACAGTGAAAAATTAAAGCAAATATGATCGTTTTGGAGGGCATTAACATATGCATGCAAAATAAAAACCATTCTTTTCTATCCTTCTTAACTCTAGCAGTTACTTAACATAGCCTGCAAAGCCTGTTTTGAATAAGCTAGCTGTGAAATGCAACATTTGACAGACTCTAGAAACAATTGCTACAGAAAGGAAAAAAAAGAAAAAAAAAAAAAGGAACACCATTGTTTTAATAATGCCACAACGCTCAAAAATTATTTTCATATAACATCTTATGGAAAAAATACTTTTGATAGTTAACTTTTAATAGTTAATGCCGTTTTAAATTTTCTTAGGTAAAAGTAGCCAGTGTCATTACATGTCAACCACATATTTTCAACAAGTATTTGGAAAAGACAGTGATACTTTAATCACACTGAAAATTTTACTTTTCAGAGAAGTGTTATGTTAGTAAATGTCTCTCTGCCAGTTCTGTAAGTGGAAGAATAATACTTGCTTACCTATTTTGAGACAGCGAAAGAATCTGCAATAGAGGCAACCAATACAAAGAAAGCATTCTCATAGCAGAAAAGCTATTGTCATCCAAATATAGCTCTCTAAGGAGAACATGATTTTCCAGTCTTGGAAACTAAACAGAAAAGAGATGGTTATTTAAAATTAATATAAATTAGAGAAACAACAGTGGAATGCTTACCAGATGCTTTTCATAAATCATTACTAAATACAAGCAAACCCCACATTTTTGATATATGCATCATTTCCTTATTACGTATGTACCAGTTGTGACACTTGATTTCTGCATATCAGGTGGTAAGTATTTTTTTCATGCCTTCTACCTAGTCTGAAAAGTCAATATTAAAAAAAAACCCCAAAAACAATGAAAAAACAAAACCCACAGTCTCATTATTTTTTTCATGTACTTATTTGCTGCTTATTGACAATGGTTTTCCTCTCAGATTCATAAGAGAATCACTGTTAGTAAATACGAGTAAGTGTAGTTAACAAACTACTTTCTATTTTTAAATGGAAATGCTGAAGCACAGATTTCAACTTTTGGAGGATCAGCATATATCAAATCAGCCTGAACTATTAGTTACATGCAATGACAATCATATTCAGTTACATTTTAAACAAAGAGTCAGTATCAAATAATACAAACTGAAGACTAGATGCTATAAACAGAAGGAAGAAATATAATTTCTGAATGGCAAATTTTTCAAGGATTTGAGAGCAAGAAGTTATTAGTTGTGAGCCATTTGTACCTTTGAAAAATCTCCCTCTAACAGTGAAAAAAAAACCCCACCCAAGAGCATAAAGCATCCCACAGCAAGCAATGTGCACATGATCAGCATTCCGGAAAACATGACTGTCAACATAAGTGTATGCAAAACAGCCACTGAATTCAAAGCTTTTACCTCCTGGAGGTTATTGCCTTGCAACTTCAGAATTTGAAGTAGGCCACAATTCTCAATGCCTTCAACTTGTGTGAGATGATTGAAAGAGCAGTCTAGGTGAATGAGAGTAGGTACTTCATAAAGACCTTTTGTGCTGATTAACTGATTATGGTCCACAATTAATTGCTGAAGATTTTTCAGTGACTCCAGACCACCTGAAAGTTAAAGATTTTATCTAAAGCAAACCATGATGAAATAAAAACCTGTTGATTTTCAAGTACTAAGAAAACTCTGAACTTTCAATATACTTATATTACCTATAGTAATGATTAATATTAGTCCTATATAAGGTTTAAAAATAATTTCTGTATTTTGACTTGATCAAATATACATGTATAGTTCAAAAATTTCTGAACCTGTTAAACAAGCAATAAAACTAGTTCACAACCACTTTAGCACTTCTGTTGAAACAGAACATTCTTTTAGTGATAAACTATACTTAATATGCTTTAAACACTTTATAACTGCGACTTATAACCTATACGGTCTCTGAAATGCTAATAGCCCTCTTAAAGTCACCCCTCAAAATGGAAACAGTTTTTATGTTTAAAATGTAATTTTCATTAAAAGTGGGTTTTTTTTCAAACTATCAGCAAGGTGAGAATAAATTGTGCTAAAACTTAAGACAGCAGCATCTTTATTAAAGTGCATCTTGTTTAAGGAATTATGTCATAAAACATATTTAATGAAGAAATTAATAAAAAAGTTTGGTGCCTTTAAGTATAAGCCTATACTTCTATAGCCATTACGCTCTCAACAAACTTATTTCTGCCAGGTAAAGAGCAAGAATGTGTGCAATCTCTATCCTAGAAAGATATAAAGGAAAAGGTTCCTGTCACTGTCTGTTTCTTCCAAAGAATTTTTCCTGAATCATCTTCTTAAAATGGGAAAATCACACTGTCAAAAGCACATGGTGTTACACATGCTACATGTTCTGCAATGACACTGATGCATTCAGCTTACTACAAGTCCAAGCAATTTTTCTGTGTATCTCTAGTAAAACTCCTTTGAAAGAGCAACTTTCATAAAACATATCTAAAAGAAGGAATTCTGAATTTATTTTTCTTTCTTTACAGGATTATTTATATATTTTTATATACTTATTATATTAAATAATACTTTATCACATTTTTATCTCACTCAAGACCTCCTAAGTCCCTAAAAGTAAGTCGGATGAGCTTTACAGAGGTGAATGTCTTTGTGATTGTCCTCCTAGAATAAACTTGATTATGAGACTAGAGAGCAGTTCACACCACAGATTATTGAGAATACAGAAGAGGAACCAAAAAAGAAAATGAATTATAAAGGAGAAAACAAAGGTAAAAAATGAAATGCCAAGACCAGCAGTATGTTTAGAAATACCCAAACAAATGCAGGCCTTTGAATCACAGTAATTTAAAAATGGGAAGCACCTAATATAAATAACATAGTCACCTGATATTGAAGAGATATAATCCTAAATCTAAACCAAATGTCCTATACTGTAACTTCAAAACTATGCTTTATGAAATAAATATACAAATCTTTAATTATTCTGAAAGAATTTCAAACATGCCCATGACATACTATCCTCACCGCAAGATCCTGGTCCATATATTTTACTCTAGGATAAAAATAAAAAGGAACCAGCACCATCTAGCGGTCTCAATAACAATTTCGTTTCAGCGTCAAGAGCTCCCAAGACCTCCTTACGAGAGCAGTTGTTAAAAACTCCACTGTTAAGTTATGAACACAGCAGTACTGACAACTTTAAAAGCACTGAATTGGTCTTGAGCGGGACAGAGGGAAAAGACTGCACACACAGTAAGAAAAGGCAATGAGTTAATACTCGATCTGGAAATCTTCTATTCTGCATGCCGCAGAAAGCACTTTTTTATATCTCCTCCTCATCTGTCTCATTTAATTAGATCAAATGTCATCCAGAACAGACATGCCAAGGCTACATACAATAGGATCATAATCTATCCTGGAACTATCAAATGCAGTCCAGCAGAAACATACACAAGAGAGAATAATATAATACAAACAGATGGCATTTTAATGTTTCTTCTGCACACAGGCAAAATTAAAAATAAGCATGAAAGTCTTCTGCATATTTCCAGAAGATATTTCTGTTTTACATATGATGCAACCAATACATCAGTATATGGGAAAATGCATTCTGTTGAAAAACATATGGTTTCAGCAAAATTTGTGGAAAACCTTTACAGAAGTAGCTCTTAGCAATTTGAAAGCGCAGCTGGAGTCTGTTAGCTAGAGACTCTATCTTAGCTGTCAATGCAGTTCTGAAATAACATCTACATGTGACAAAGATGAATGATAAGAGAGGAGTAAAAGCTGACAGTGAACATGAAGATGAAAACACACATGCAAAAAAAAAAAAAAAACCCAAACCAAAAAAAAAAATAATAATAAAACAAATCTGAAAGGTGTCTGGTTAAAAAAAACCCTGCTTTCTTAAAAAGAATAGGTCCAAAGAAGCATTTACAACTATCCACAGTTATGCATTGCTATTCTGAGCATTGCTAGAATTTTAATCAACACACTCTGACCACACAGACACCCTACAAAAGCGTATTCTATGACTCAAGTCAAAATACTACTTCTTGTGTAAGAAAGTAATGTATTCACCTTTCAAGTACAAACATACACATTGAACTTCAGTGTGTTACTGACACAATTACTTAGTGATTGTGCATTCTTAAATGGAAAAGCATAACTGAGACATTTCTCATACTTTCACTGTTATTTTTAAGGCTTTTCTAGCAATAATTTTTCCCCTACTGATGCTGTATTTCAATTTGACAAAAAAAATATCTTAGTATGCTTGAAGTTTCCTACAATAAGTTATTGAAACAGAAGCAGTGCAAACACAAATAACCCTTATGTCTAGGAAAACGACCACAGCTTTTGTGAAAAAGCAGTACTGCAGCTTCCAAAATTCTAAGGGACATCTTCCAAGATTGGATGGGAAGGATACATTAACTTCTTAAAACCCATAAATCAATTTTTGTGCATTCTATGTGACTACTTACAACCAATATGTCATTGTACGCAACAAATCCTGTACTATGTTTTATAATGAAGATGTTTTAACCAGACATCCTCAAAGCAACTCTGGAGAGAAAAACATGGATTCGAAGCTGATTTATGTGAACAGTTATTTACTCACTCAAACTATTAGAGACTCAGTAAACATAGCAGCACACTGAAGAAAACAGAAAAGTATGAAAGGATTTCACTCCACTTGGCCTGTACATTCCACATACTAGACTCCACACAGATGTCATATTCCTGTATGTCATCTACTAATACCATATCATTCCTACAGTAATCTTTCAAACATATCTATCAAATGAAACAAACCTGAAGAAGAGTCTTATTCAGCATTACTGGCCACAAGGATATAGGTGAAGCCTCTTTAACCAGTTTATGCTACTGCTTCTCATTAGGGTCCGGATATGCTTTTACAGTTAGCACTGATATTCCAGCACCTTTATTCTCACATGTTATAAACTCAGTTCATAAATAGTAACATTCCAAATTTGCACATATAAGAAAAAAAAATTAAAAATATCAGCATTAAAACCTCTAAATCTAGAGAATTTTTTTTTAGCTTTACCATTTCCTGTTTGCTATGCCCTTGCTGTCTATCATGCAATTGCATAACCCATGTTCATACTGTTTCAGTTTTGGTTTTTGTTTGGTGTTTTTTTAACAGTGTAAACCATTTAATTATATAAATGTCTTATGTGAAAGTGTTTCATCTATCAGCTTAATAACGATTTTATATTATTTTCATGCTGGGCCGCAGGAAAATAAAGTATGTCCTTGTACTTTAAAGAAAATTAAATCAATTAGAAAAAAAAACCAGAAAATATCACAGAATCATAGAATGGTTGGAGTTGGAAGGGACCTTAAGGACCACCTAGCTCCAGTTCTCTTTGCCAGGGGGCAGGGACATCTTCCTTTCACTCGACCAGGTTTCTCAAAGCCCCATTCAGTCTGACCTTCAACAATTTCAGGGATGGAGCAGCCACAACTTCTTGGAGCCTATTCCAGTGCCTCAACACCCTCACGATAAAGAACTTCTTCCTAATATCTAATCTAAAGCTACCTTCTTTCAGTTTAAAGCCATTGTCCCTTGTCCTATCACTACATGCTCTTGTATAAAGTCCCTCTCCTGCTTTCTTGTAGACCTCTTTTATTTACTGGAAGACTGTTAAATTGCCTTCCTGAAGCCTTCTCTTCTACAGGCTTGACAAGCCCAGTTCTTTCACCCCATCTTCACAGGGGAGGTGCTTCAGTCCTTTGGTAGTATTTTTGGCCCTCCTCTGGACTCACTTGAGCAGATCCATATCGTTGTTACATTGGTAGCCCTGGAGTTGAATGCAGTACTCCAGGTGGCATCTCACAGGAGTAGAGCAGACAGGAAGGATCACATCCCTTGACTTGCTAATCATGTTCCTTTTGATGCAGCCCAGGATACAGTTGGCCTTCTGGGCTGCAAGAGCACATTGCTAGGTCATGTTGATCAAAATCAGAAACTCCTTATACCCTTTCCATTCCAAGTTCTGCAGTCTTTCCCAGTAACATCTTTAGATTTAGCATGGACATACATAAATTTAAAATCAAAAAACTGTCTTCACCACTTACATACAGCAAAGGTCTCTGTTATTTTCACCATGCTACACTTTCCTGAACTTTCATCAGTAGAAAAGGCTCTGGATACTGTTTACGTTTATATGAAATTTACATAACACAAAACTCACTGCAATAAAAAAAACCAAAAACTTTCCAGAAACTGAGACACACTATCTGCACCTTAGGCACGTTATAGTCCAAGTAGCAGTACAAGCAGAGAAGCAATGAAAAATTCCTTGCTGGCCAAGGGAAAACATCTATCTCTTGGCAGAAAGATTTTATATATTGGTGCATAGGTTGTGTGGTCTGGGTACATATAAATTCTAACTGTTTGACTGCTAAAGGTACACCTGCTGCCTGCCAAGTGTTGGGCCTGACAAATATAACAAACTACCTTTGTAGAAACAATAGGGGTTGGCACACCTGCTGTGCCTAAATGATTGGCATGATTCTACCTTAACCTCACTCTTTTTTCCAGCTTTGGGGCAATGAGTAGCAATGAAAAGGCAGAGTGGAATAATAATAACCAGATAATATGTTTTCTATACAACTACTTACTGTGTCAGACAAGAACACGCTGTAATTCTTTGCAGTTGCAAGGCTAGGCTTTATATTGTTTCTGTAGATAAACTGAACTCAGGCAACTCACATATTCCAACTGAATTAATGCAGATAATCTTAGGTGCCTTTGGAGAAAGATTTTTAGTTCTCTTTGACTGACAATAGTTACACAACCTGGTAGAAGTAACATACAGCAATAGCTAAGCCATACTACAAAGGTGAAATTGAGTATGCTTTAAAGTGCAAGTCTCTTCTAAGGCTCTTTTTAGCTGGCCCTGAATCCAAGTGAAGTATAACTGAATATAAACAGCACAAGCATTGGGAATAACTTTCCATTAATTTTCTTACCAATCCGAGTGATTCTGTTGTAGGAAAGTTCAAGATTTTGAAGATTTATGCAGTCATCTAAGCCACAAACTGATGAAAGATGGTTCTTACTCAGAATAAGAATATTAAGATTTTCTAGATTTTCACAGTCAATTATCTGAATGTTGTTTTCCTGCAATAAAATAAAATGAGTATCTTAAAAAGCATCTAAAGTGAAATGTCAGAATTAAGTCTAAAAATATGACAGAAGGTCATCATAGCTTATTTTAATCCTAAACTTCTAGCTAGGAGTAAGGGCGTCTCTATTTTTCCCATTAAAAAAATAAATTGATGAGTTAAAGAAGTTGTTTTTAGTGTCTTGCTGGAAGAGAACAAATATATATTTCAAACTTCATTCTAGCTCTGAAAATGCCCAGAAGTTGTACAAAAAAGTGTAAGGAGAAGTTAAGGATAGAGTGATCTTTATTTATACTTTCCCAGTTTCCCAAATCCCTTTAGAAGACTAAATAAAAAAGGAATAGAAACAATCATATTTATTAGACAATTATGAAAACAACTATGACTTTGATGGAATCAATTAACAAAGAGTGAAAATCTGCATTTAGAGATATTTTGGTCACAAACATTAACACTGTTATGAGCCAATGTTCTGCTCCCAAGAGATCTTGCTCTTTTAACATCCCCTCCCCATTTTAATAATGCTTCCTCCAATTTTTATTTCACTGTTTGCTACCGTTGCTGTTTTCCTTTGTTTTTCACCTGCAAATACTCAAACAAACCATAATTCCTTGCCTTTGCAACATACTGATTAATCCAAAGGGTCTAATTCCTATTCCAGAATTAATAAACTGACTGGATTTAGGCACTACCTTCAGCTGAAGGCAGGAATGCTTACAGATTTCCTTTGGAAGCCGTAACACTAATTCCTGCCCTTGGACAGTCTCTTCAGTTGCATCAGTAAGTTAAAGCAGAGAAATGATATGGCTCAAATGTTAGCATTTGTATCAACAGAAATGAGCAATATCAAGTAGAAATGAATGTCCAAGGCAAACAGAGGCAGCTGCTTTAGCTATGTGAGAAATATCCATGAACCAATCTTAGACTGTGACAAAAAGAGGCTGTTTCTTCATTAATGCTGAAGAGAAGACAACTGCCACATTAGCTGGCACAGAAAAAGTATGAAATATTATAACTAATAAATGTATAATTACTAAATTATTAATAAAGCCTACTTAGAATAGATCTAAGAGTCTTTTCCTTAACTAAATTATCCTGATATATCATAGTGAGGCAATCCTGTGTATTTTTAAAGGCATAACATTTTAAAATAAATAAACAATAATAATAAAAAAAACCCCAAACACAAAAAACCCAAACAAACCATAAACCCAAAACAGTTCTGTGACAGCCAATATTTGATCAAAAAAAAAAAAAAATCACATAAAAATACCAATCTCAAGAAGGCTGGAAACACAGATATTATGCCCTTATACTAATATTTTGCTCCTGTATTTTGAGGTACTCAAAATTATCAAATTCTGATAACTGGTAAGAAAACTGAGAAAAAGATAGAGATATTTCAACATGCCCTACTGCCAGGTCATGTTGAGCTTCTCATCAACCAACAGCCTCAAGTCTTTCTCCACAGGGCTAACCTCAATCTTTTCTCCACCCAGACTGTATCTATGCTTGGGATTGCCCCAACCCAGGTGCAGGACCTTGCACTTGGCCTTTTTGAAATTCATGAGTTTTGCAAGGGCCCATCTCAAGCATATCAAGCTCCCTCTGGATGGCATCCTTCCCTCCAGTATGTCAACCACATCACAGAGCTTCAGGCTTCCCTTTTTCCCTTTTAAAAAATGAGAGTTATGTTTCCCATTTTCCAGTCAATGGGTCTTCACTGGACTGCCACAACTTCTTGAATATGATGCATAGTGGCTTAGTCACTTAATCCACCAGTTCCCTCAGGACCTGCAGATGCATCTCATCAGGTCTCATTGACTTGGACAT
>JBCJKH010014416.1:0-22285 GCA_039877255.1 Loriculus beryllinus | reverse complement strand
GAATGCCATTATCTTCATTCAGCTAGGCTACTTCACACTAGAAATAGCTTTGGCCCAATCTGTACGACAGATTAAACAAAGCCACCTTCAGATAGTGTACTAATACACTTTCCAGAAGAGAAGAGTCTATGCCCAAGATGCACTTGATCTTGGGTTATTTCAAAGGAATTATTTTGACTGGATTCAGATAAAGATAGTATTCCAATCTCTGATTTTCTTGCCCTTACTGTTAGTTGATTAACGTGCTCTGCATAAGAGTATTTCTTCCAATTAAGAGGCAGACCTGATTCACATTGGTAATTAACACTTAGCTTTGAAGTGATCAAATACAGTACTTATACTGTCCTGGATCAAGTACATTGCATCAACTTAACAGATGCCATTACAGGTATGCATAGCTTTCAAAGTCCCTCAAAAATGTCACCTCTGTTTTACACACCTATGTGTTTTACGTATCTGTGTGTTTAAACCTAAGAAATACTGAACTAGAAGGAGCTGAATAGCACTCACTGGAAGTCCAGGCAACCCTGGTGGGCCCTGTGGACCTGGAGGGCCATCTTTACCCTGGAAAGAAAACAAACACTGTGGGTCAAAGCAAGCTGCTCAGATGCTTCCATTTGTTGAAGATTTATCAAATACAGAGTTTGACAATGGCCAGCTGTGAAAAGTGGGTCTTGCAGCCTGTTTCACATAGTATGAAGATCCTTGGATTCCTTCCAGTTTACACTGGAGGGCTTTCTTTTCACATGAAACACCCAGTATTAGTTACAAGTTGTTACAGATGGAGAAACCACTGAAATCGCTGGTTTTGGTTTTTACTGATGTATTATTATATTTAATATTTAATCCTTAACTTCCTGCATGAGGTGACCAACCAAGAAGTAAAAGATCTATATTTTATACCTATCAAATCAGTAGTTATAAGAAATGTTTTGCTGACAGTCCCGAAAAATCCCTTTACAGGACTGGACCATAGCATCCCAGGTCTTTCACAGTGTCTCAACTTGATCATGAATAGAAAGTGAATTTCAGCTAGCCTGTCCATGTAGTCTCTGGCCGCATTGTTGAGACTGCTCACTGATTCCATATCAACCATCAGAAGGACCATCATTGCTCACTTATGATGAAGTTCAGGTTGAAATGGATCTGCTCATTAGGAAGCCCTGTTCTAGAAATTAATCACAGAATTACAGAGTCTTAAACTGTTCCAGCTCAACAGCATGGGCTATTCAGGGAAGGTTCATTTTTTTCCTTTCCTAACTGAAGTTAATATCAATCAGATTACTTGTCCCTCCTACAGTTTTCTGATGCATTACCATAAAGTAGGTATGGCATCCATAAAGTAGGATCCATGCTATCCATAAAGTAGCATGTGAGAACCCTTCAAATGGAAGAGCGATAGCAAAATTCTTCATAGACTTCTCAAGGGTTTTATCGATAGAGTATTTTCAGTGGTGCCAGGGAATATTCTCAGGTCCTTGCACCTCAACAGTCTGTGCTGTGACATTCTTTTTCGCTTCTCTTCCTATCCTTAGTTGCTGGTTTCATTTTGACAATCTCCACACAGAGTTCAAGTCTTGGCCTGGGTCATGAAGCATCCTAATACATTTAGTCATCCTTTTCTAGAGATGAAGAGATGTTAATAGCAAGGAAAGTCAGGTAAGAGGTACAGAAACCTTATTAGAGGTCCCATGGGCTGGATTACGCTCTGGCTAATCTGGAATTTCATTTGATGAGTAAACAAAACTGCAGGACCAGAGTAATCTGTGGTCATTTGTGGAGGTCCCACTTGCAGGCATAGAGTTGATTCAGACTGAATGTTTTAGGAAGCTTTCAAAGGACATTATATGGTTTCCAACTCAGCTCTACTTCTAAAAGCCAAATACAGCTGAAGGTGGTGGTGAAACACACAGTTTAGAGCTTACTATGTCTCCTGGGTTTCCTGCTGGTCCTATTGGTCCTGGTGCTCCATCTGGGCCCTAAACAAAGTAAAACATAAACAACATGATTAACACATTTTGTACAGTTGTCAACACACTCCCTACCACAGCTGGCAACACTGAAGTTCACTCTGTTCAGCATTCATTCCATCATTCATCACAGAAAAGCAGTGCCAACCTCTGCATTGAATCAGCCCCCAAAGCCAGAAATAGTCAGATATTTGAGTCTGGTCCTGGCCCTTTCTTCTGAAAATAGGGGACAAATAGGAAAAAGCCAATCTTGTGATGTAAAAATAACTTTGAAGAGCAGTTTGAAGCATGCTTTGTGACAGGCAAACTGCTGGAGCCACAGAGCAATGCAAAGTGAAAAGTCAGCAAGAGCTGAAGAAAATATATCTGAGGAACATCACACTGAGGTCTGCTTTGACAGGTTCAGCTTTACCTTGCACATTTCCTTTGACTAGAGGGTCTCATGGGACAATTGTAAGTGTTTCAATCTGACTGGAATAACCCTATGGCTGTGGCAGTATGAGGTTAATACAGACACAATAAATGTGTCTGTGTTATTAACTTGTCTTAAAATAGTGCTCGCAGGAGTGCAAAAAGAGGTCCACAGGTTGTGCCAGTGGCAAAGCATTCAGCATCCTTTAGGCGCTGCTGCAATCTGAAAACAGGATTTTAATCTAATCCTCTTTTCTGGTACTTCCTGTCATTTAGTCAGTGCAGTATAAACTCAGCTTTGAAGAGACTGTGCTGATCCCCAGAACAGATGAAGGCTGCACACCCTCAGCATGGCAGAGCCAAACTGCACTGTAAGCAGCAATATGAGTAGTGATGAGTGCGGGCAAAGGAAAGCAGTTTGGAAAGAAAACTCTTCCACTCAGGAAAAGTCCCTGCTTTTGGAGGGTGTAAGCAGTGATGTCAAAACCAGGACAGCCAAGTTATTTCAGTCCTGCTCCTGCACTGTAATCCCTTTTGAAATACGAAGAAGAAGATTTGTTTCAGTGAAGAGTAGAGCGAAAGACAAGGATGACTGTGATGGAGAGGAACACATCTAAAAGGCCTGTTAATTCAAAAGTAAACTGCAGGATATGAAAAATGGAGAAAATCCAGACTCATATCACTGTGTAAAATGGAGAACTATAATACTCTTAAGATCTGCTAGTTCTAGTCTGCCAGCTTATTCCACATATAAGAAAACACCTATACATATACTAAGTAGTCCCTGTGGAAGAGATTTCATCATCATTGTCTTGTATAGAGTGAGTGAAGATTAACATCAATTTACAGAGTGTGTTGAAGCAATCAGTGAAAAGTGGCTGATGTATTAAATAACAGTTATCATGAGTGGGGAACTATGACACTCAGGGGACCATTAGGAACCCATTGGAAAATGCAAATGCAATGCACAGGCAGATGGGAACGGTCCTTTCTTCCACATGGAGCTTGCAACAACCTTTACAAAGGAAAGTGCAGGATCACAGAATCATAGAATGGTTTCGATTAAAAGGACTTTAAGATCATCCAGTCCCAACCCCCTGCCATAGGCAGGAGGGCCTCATACTATACCAGGTTGCCAAATCTTTGTCCCAGAGCAACTTACAGGTGGACCAGGGTTTCCAGGAGCCCCTGAGAAGCCAGGCATTCCAGGATGACCCTGGAGAGCAAAAAGACAGGCTTTCTTTATTCACATCTCTAGTTGTCTAAAAGCTAACTGGTGCTTGAACACTGTGAGGTAACATCAGAATTAGACAATACCCAGGAAGCTCATTATAAGGAAATAAAGAGCAATGGCTGCTTAAAACAAAACCTTGGTTTTCAGGGCATGAACATCAGAAATAAATATAATTATATTTAAGGTGTACTTTTTCTAACGGGTACTTCAATGGAAGACAAGAATAGATACTGTGGAATTGTACAAGGCAGGAGATCAGGCAGGAAACCGAACCTGTTTAAAATATCCTACAGATCTCATTGAAAAGTTGCTGGTTTGCACCTTAAACTATTGACATAGCCTTTGCTATAATTAGCTACAAAAGTTTGCTTTTATTTAGACCATTCTCCTCTTTCCTGTAGCATCTCAGTCTCTCCTAAAAGGTCATCCTTACATTCATACAATCATAGAATAATCATCTTCTAAGACAAATAGAAACTGGCTTTTTTAACCCAAGGACACCTGATGTCCAGGATCTCATTTAGACATTATCTGAGGAAACGACTAAGGGTTAGGTAATGTAGAGAATTGAATGCATCCAATCTAAAGGTGATGAAACACATCACACAAGGCTTTTATTGGAGGTAGGGGTGGAAGTCTGTGGAGGACTGCTACAGTTCCACTCACAGCACACTTGAGATTTATCAGTGATGAAGAGCTCCCATCTTCCTTCCCTGCCTCTAAAAAGGATATTCCTCTGCAGACATCGTAAAAGTTATTCATGAAAAGACAATCACAGTGAATGCACTTGGAAAGAAAATTCTCTTTTTACCTGTTCACCTTTTTCTCCTGTATCCCCAGTCATACCACGGTCTCCTTTAGCACCCTGATAATGAAAGAAAGCCATTGAAAGTCACTTAGATTCACTATTGTATCAGCTTTCTGAACTATTTCATAAAGCACTTGAATATTTTTGAGCATAAAAGTCGTAAATTAGGGCCGAGTCCTACATGTCCTCCTCCTAAATTTTTTCCCTAGACTTTTACTACCAGTGTTGGAGCCAGGAATATATGTGAAGAATGGCCTTTGAGCAGACCCAGTACAGCCCATTTTTTTTTTATGTTGTAGTCTCTTGGACGTGAAAAAGACTTACACATCCTTAGAAATTAGACAGGTTGTTAGGAGCTTCACAAAATCAGATCTGACCCAACAGTATGAGCTAGTCATCAACCCTCCCTTTAGAAACATTCGCAATAAAAACTGTGTTTCTAAGGTGCAGTCAGAAAATTCATACCCAGAAAGTGCTCCCCTCTTTCTCAAACTCTCTCTTCCCTAGTCATAACACAACAGAGGCAGCCAACTCAACTGTACATGTCTGTATTATCTATGTTTAAAGTAAGGCAAGATGAGTCTCACATAGAGCACTAATAAGTTGCTGGCCATGGAAGTAATACTCTGGTTTGCTGCGTGAGAGCTATGAGATAAGTGGAGGACAGAGGGGCTACTATTTATTAATTAAAAGAGGCCTAATTCATGTTGCCAGAAGGAATGAGGCTGTTCAGGAGCAAAGATCTGCAGGTTACTGTTCTATTTTGGAATGGGATGCCATACAAGTTTGGATAGTGTTGGTAAGGACAATATACTGCATCTTCAAAGGTATGGTCTTTCACTGCAAGGATCTGCCTAATGTATTTAGAAAGGGGTCATAAAGACTGTGCTTGCACCTTCATAGGGATCTTAAAATATTTGCTTTTAACATTTGCAAACTTCGTGAATCTGCCTTTTCACTGAATATGAATTAGACTAATTATCAATTAATTTATTTTATGCACATGTACAGTTTAAAACTGGTTCTGGTTATTTCATCCAAACATCCAATCCACCCAAATTTCGGCTTTCTTATAGCATATAAGAAAGCAGTAGACATGGGATGTTTCAGACTGCGTGGCTTTTTTGGCAGCTATTGTCATTATGGGTTACTAATTCTTCTGCAAATTTTATCCTGAAACATACTTCCATTTTGATCAACCCTATATTTACTTTTGAGACTCTATTGCTCTCCCCACCACAGTTTTAATTACAAGATATAAAAGTAATTCATGAATCGCTATTAACTTGTCCTACACTCTAATAAGTGCAAATACAGAGATGTTAAACAGCAGAAGCTGGTTTTAGACAGTACGACAGTAATGCAGGGAAGACTAAATGAAACTGTGGCCCATCATGAAATCACCTTAACTCTCCCTTCATTGATTTGTTTTGATTTATTTCACATTAAGTAGTTGTAAAGGTTTTGCTTATGACCAGGCTCTGGCATTGTGAGCAGACTGATGACAGACCTCTGTATGGAACATGCTTGAAAAGTGTCATTACTGGAGTTCTTCAGACATCAGAAGTTTTATGTTGGCCTGTGCTTTAGACCATTAGTCAGAAGCTGAAACAAGGAATTCTTCCTATAGTGTGTTAAGGAAACAGAATCTGTGGATAAAACCACCACGACAGATAGTGTATAGGGAGCTCAGCAGCCCATTGAACCAGTCTTAATTTAAATGATTCAAGCATAAAGGATTCAAAGAGGAGTGAAACAGGCAGGGAACTATTGCTGAGGCTTTAATTTCCTCTTCACCTGATTTAGGTGAGATGATTTACTTCTAAGTCTTTATCTGTCATCAACACACTAATAGAATGAAAATCAACATTAAGAATGAGGCCCTTCACATGTATGCCTGTGTGTTTATGTGAGGAGCTGTACAGTTCTGCATCAACAAGGCATTCCAGTGAGTTGCCAGTACAAGGTCCACCCAACAGGCCAGTCCTACACCTTTACACAGAGACAGATGTCACCAAGATCCTACTTCAGCCAGCATAATAGTTAGTCACAAATAAGTGTTCATTAGATAACTGAAGAAAACCAACCAACCTTTGGGCCATCAAGACCAGGTGGGCCAGCAGGACCTCTGGGACCAGCATTCCCCTGCAATGCAGAAGAAGTAAACACTAGTTTAGTCCATTGTCTCTACATTTAAAAAATATTTAATAGGTTGGTGACAAAAAAACCAACCATCTAAAGATGTTATAAGAAAACAAGGTTACAACACATGCAAGACATGGTCACTTCCCCAGCTCTCTTACCATTTTCCCATCCTGGCCATCTCTCCCTGGTGGTCCTCGGAGACCTTTATCACCTTTGAAACCTGGGATGCCTGGCAATCCTGGTGGGCCAGGAGGGCATTCAGTGCACACATCCTAGCAGACAACATAGGGAAAGAAATTAGTAATACACTGTGAAGCAGAGTGAAGGTTAGCAGCTGAACTCACACATGCTCACATGGGTTGTTTCCTATCAGTTCCAGTTGGACAAGTCCTAAATGATCATCCAGGACCAAGAAACCAAGGAAAAGTCTTCCTAGGGGGACTTCAGAGAGCTGCAAAGTGAGACTGTCAAGAACAACCTTGTTTCAAAGCTACATGACAACTAGAAAACTCTGTCTACATGAGTCTAAAAGTTACACTACCGCTCAGAGGGCAGGTTGTTAGGTGCAGCACAATGTCAGAAGGGTGTTTTGCAAGGGAAACTGTATTCAGCAGCTAGCATGGCCAAGGAGAACTCATCTGGTGGAGTTTGTGAAGACCAAGGAAATGTCACAGTGTCCTGGCCAAATTCTGTCATGGAGATATACTCCCTCCCTCCCTCCAGTACTTTCTGAAGCATCATCTCAGTAGTCTTTACATTGTCCTCAAGAAGTGAATTACCTAAAGTATGACATTTTCATTTCAAAAGCAGACTCCCTTCAGCAAAAGAGAAGTAAATCCTGCCTATAAAAGACAGTACATCAGAAGACACTGAACATCAGGTGAAGAGTTGAGAGACCTTGTTTCAACACCCAACTCTGTCAATGATCTGTTGCAAAATTGTGGGGTAAACTGTCTTTCTAAGTGTTAGTTCTTATATGAATATTTCTCTAATTACTGTATAAGTACTTGAGAAACAAGAGAACAGGAGCCCTAATTTCATCTGGGATTTCAAGGTGCTGTTTATATATAGGCCTGTACCAAGTGTAGAATGAAAAAATACCAAGCCAGATGAATATTCAAGGCATACAAGTGTTTTTAACTGTAACGTAATCAAAGCACAAAACCAAAGGAGCATCAAAATGACATCCTGTACCCAAGAATCATTCTCTTATTCTTGTCCTGGTCAGAAATCCCAAACAATACCATATAGTGAAACCTCCTGAAAAACACTTGGCTGCCTAAGACCGACAACACTTCACTGAAGCCATTTCATCGTGGCAAACTTAAAAGGTTCCTTTTGTAAATGGGGTTGGTAAAACCAGGTGATTTTTTAGTTTTAGTTTCTTCTAATTGATAAGAAAGGATTTCTTATCAATGTCATGTCATTTCTTATCCAGTCATGTCCCAGGACTGCTTAAAAATCTCCCTGCTCAGCCCATTTAAATCTGTAAAGGTTTTGCAATCAACAGCTGTCAAATACTAACTTATTTCCCAGACAACTCCCTCCATGGAGAGGAAAAGCAGACAGACAGATTATAACTTCTGAAACGTGAGTTCATCTGGGGTTAATTACCTGCATCCTTTCAAATGCATTATGCAAACTGACTGCACCCACAGCTCAAAACTGCTCCAGTCACAGTTGAATGTACACATGAAAAATCAGACATTTCATTAAAATGGGTTCCAGTTTCTGGCTTAGGCAACACAACTGGACAACATTTGTTGTTCCTTGGGAACATGTGCCTCAAAGAGGCAAAAAAGGCTCAGAGCTTTGTAACATACACCATGTTCTAAATATCTTTGTAGGTCATTTCACTGCTGGGGACAGTAAAAGGATTTTGATCTCCAGGATGTGTTCCAGTGTCCCAGTACCAGTGGAAGTAGGAGGCCTGCAAGTTTCAAGCTTTGCCAGAGTATTTAATGGCACCTTTTGCACTTGTAGATCTGACACTTTCCCATCATGGAGTGTTAGTCAGGTCTGAATCAAACATACAGTTAAACTCTCACCATCATCAAAGGCTGATTACCTTTACTAAGAGATTTATGTCCTCTGGAGAGAGCAGGGGTGGGGAGCCCTGTAGAAAGAAAAATTCATTATCTCAGGGAATTTTAAACAGCATCAATGGATAAGAATTTCTTGTGGACATGTTTATGGACTCTTATTGGTTTCCCTTGCCCTTCCTAAGCCAAACACATACTTCCTGCCCTGCATTTCTACACTTCATCACACCTGAGATGAGCTTTTGCTGAGGGTATTTACATGCAGGATATCCTGTTATTTCCATACTGTTCTAAAGCCATCACAGATACTTTTATCAGAACCCCTTAGTGGTTCTTAGTGCTTTTCAAGCTGTTCAGCTGGAAAGAGCAGCAGTGGAAATGTACTGAAGTGCAATTCTGAGGTGAGGTATAGAGGTGGAAACTGATTTAAAAAGAAGATGTAATGTAGAAGTGAAGTTACATACTGGTTTTCCAGGAGGTCCCCTTTCCCCTGGATTTCCAGGTAGACCCTACAGATCAAGAGAAAGAGAAATTGTCATACAATATATTATGAGATGCTCCCTCATTCCGCTGACTGCTCTGTACTAGCACATCTTACTTTCTGCTCTGAGCATCATTGTTTCTTGCACGTGACAAACAGTAAATTCCTTGAGATATCCACAACCTTAAACATACTCTGAACCCCTCCTAAATCTCATTTATCTATTCTGTGACCTTGTTAAATGCCCGTCACACAAAGTCTGAAATTGCTTTAGTTTGTCTTCTTATCACAAGAAGCGCTATGCACTGCAACAACATGAAGGATGAAGCTTTTAATCCCTGGAGATGCCTGTAACATGAGAAATAAAGACCTTGCTTTGCACAAGCCTTGCAGACAGGTCCCTTCCACATGAAATAGCAATGGGCGTTTTTGTTTGTGGGGATGTATTAGTGTTGTGATTTAACAACTGGTATCAGTTTTCTTGTGATGAAGGCACAGAAATGACCAGCATCCTTAGAATTTGAGGGCTGGGAAGTTATGGTTTGGAAAGGGGACATCATCCCTCAATAGATTGCTTCTTATTAGCAAACCATTGCTTTGTTAAAAAATAAAATAAATATGAATAAATAAGAAAAAATCAACAGACAAAACAAAAAAAAATTATTTTTGAATCTTTAAATAAAATGTTGCTCAGATAAGAAACTAATTTTTTTTGTCAACATCCAGATGATGACAGAAATTTGCATTGCAAGGATCCTTGCACTGGTGTTTTAAGTCGGAATAGGTGATATTTCTCCAAATCATTCTCTTAAATTCCTGGATTCACACAGCCCATCACCCTCTGTCATCCAAATCATTCTCTGTTAAATTCATGGATTCACCTGGCCCATCACCCTCTGTCATCACTCAAACATAAGCATGTTTTATCCGTATTGAGAACCTTAAAGAACATACATGTAAAATATTTCTAGCTATCTTAACTACATAGAAAATGCTGTCTTATGTGACCATTTTCAGATCTTCAGGAATAGTTTCTACTGAAAAAAACACTTAAAAGCACCTTATCTATGTTCAGTTTTGCTGATTCTCCAGCAGGTCCCACCTGGAGAGGTCTCTGGGACGATGCCAGATTCTCCACCCAGGATGCTAATTAACATGCTGAAGATACCAATAGTAGACTCTAATCATTCCCGTCTTGGCAGGGGCTACCTAAGGGACTCTCTGAGACTATCCCATATTTCCACCTGTAAAGCTCCTTCAGAACTTGGCCAAATGCTTTGCCAGGAAGGGCACTGGGCATTCTGTCAATCACTTTGTTTCAGGCTGATCCGTTGCTGCCAATCAGTTCATTGTATTATTTATGCAGACAACTAGATGGAAAGTTACTTGGCTGCCTGGAGATGAATACCTTAAGCACATTCAGATACCCTGCTACACCATAATTATAGCTATAAGGCAAACTTGAATTTCATCCTTGTATATCATTTATAACTTAAATCCTGTACCTCTTGCTAGAGGAGAGAGAAAATGGGAAAATATATTGATTGCTCCCTTTCTATGTCCAGAATAAACACTTCTGGGTGAATAACAACCCTTCAGTTACCTTGACTTTCTGACATGAGTATTAAGCATGAACTGAAGTGGAGCTGAAGTGGAAGTGAAGTAGTACTGAAGTCCACAGATGAAAGATCGTTTCCTGAGGAACCAAACCTTCTGCAGTTGATAGCCAAGAGAAGATAAAGTGTGAAGAAGATTCTTAGCTCATAATTACCCACAAAAGTCCTTCTGGGGAATTGAGTAAATATAAGGAGACATTAGAAACATTTATAGTTTGCTTCTTATACAGAGCAGCAATGTGAATGCAGAAGATTATGGGATGCTCCCAAAGTCCCTTCTCTTTCACAGATGTAAATTGTCAGGTCACGCTTTTGGCATCCCCTCCACTGTGGCTTTCAACCACTTCTGCAAGCAGGAAGAGGGTTGCCTAAATAAGAGTTACACAGATCTTATATTCCCAGGCATATTTTGTTCAGGAAGATTCACACAGCTCTTGCTTTAAGGAGTGCAATGAAAAGCACAGACTTGAGCCATAAGAATTGTCCTGGATCAGAAAGCAACACAGAACAGGCAATTCAGAAATGTCTTTCACGCTGATTATTCCTGTAGCTACAAATAAACTGTTTCTACATTAAGGCTTCTGACATCTTTTTGCTCAGGGATCTGAAACATGACATGGTACTACCAGTGGAATTTGAGCATTTAAAGATCTATTTAAAGATGAACATAGAAAAGACATCTTAGTTATGAGAAAAGAAAGGAGTGACTAAAACTCAAGTCCTGGGAGAGATTTAAGCACGGTTGTGATATCCGCATAGTGTCAGATTGCTTAGAGACAAAAAAGGATGGACCTATATATTTAAACACTGTGTGTTGTGGATCTAGAGATGTCTTTAACAGGTTACAAATAAGCCAGAATATTGAATAGAACAAACCAGGTGTAGGATGATGGCACTTCAGAATGTTGCATTGTCAGAGAACAGGCAACTGGAAGCAGAGTCCAATGTAGAGGAAAGATTTCTGGACTGGAGTTAGAAAAGGATGACAACAGGGGGCAAGCTGCAAACATTACTCAGAGTAGAATGAAAGTGCTAGAAGAAAGGCACAGAGGGTATAATTTCATCTGATAACCTAACTAACAGCAGAGGAAACTAGAAAAGAGAAAGCCAAAATATAAATACATAAAAGAAGAACTTCAGAGAGTCTACCCAAAAATAATGCATGGTACTGAAAAGAAATACTGCTGATGTGAAGAGGGAACACGCACAGATCCAAATAACCAGTGTTGGAAGGCTCATAAAGTTTGAACACTTTCAGGAGCTTGCAGTCAACGGTGGCTGGCGTGAGGTAGAATATCCAATGAGTGGTAAAGATGCTAGGAGTGAGCAAGTGTAATGTACAGTTCTGCAAAATGTGACATACAGGAATGGTCTCTAACTGGGGATTGATGGAAGCTGTGCTGATGACATGCTGAAAATTGAGGCTTAGGTAAGTGATATATGGGAAAATCAAAGAAAGCGTATAAGGAAACCAGTCATACAGGCTTATGGTGGGGTGGTTCTATTACAAGACTGAAAATAAAGCTTGAAATGCAATAGCTAAAATAGGTTGCAAGTCCCAGGAATAAAAAGCCAATAGAGGATTTAATAAACGTGCTCCGCTTTAAGGTGTATGTATCCTAAAACAAACACAAAGGCTGCTTGGAACTATCCTTCTCACTATATGGCAAAATCAATGTCAGAATGAAAATCTCTGATTCTCAGCTCTCATGGCAGTAATTATACATCCACAAAGGTTTTGTAATTATGAAAATGAATGTAGGGGAAGATTAACTTCTTGGTAACACTGGAACTTAGCTATAAATAATTAACATAATTTAAAAGTTATTAATTCAATGTTTATGTTAATTAAAATGATCATAATCAAAATGCAGAAAGAGCCCATTAAATTTGTGCACTTGCTGCTAATAGTAGGACAGGAGAATGTCTCATTCAGACTGTTTTCTAATCTATGGGAATGAAATATGTGTGTTGAACAGAACCATTTTATCTCCCAGCAGACAGAAAGGGGAGAATGGATCCTTCCCCAGAAATGTGCAGTGTAAGCTTAAGGCCAGAGAGTGTCTGCTCCTTTAGAGGTACCTTTTTCAATACAACAAGGGAAAACAAGGAGGAAGCCATAAATAGGAACATACAGGGACACAAACCTGACTGACAAATAAGGGAGGCAATGATGGGAACCAAAGCTGGACAGTCACACTAATTGATGAAGACATCTGAGTATGTGAGGAGGTTTAATCCAGCAAGGTTATCTGCTCCAGGATGTTGTCAGTTCGGAAAATAAGGGAAAAGGAAGAAATCAGAAACAAAATAAACCAAGACAGAGACCTAACAAGAAACCAACCTTGCAACTCACAGTAATTGGATGGGCTATCAAGAAACTATGGTTTGCACTTCCAGGAAGATCAAGCCGGACCTAGCAAGCGGTAAGATTGTAAACCAAGGGGCTCCTGAACTGGGAAGGAGTGCAGGAATTGATAGAGATGTGGAAATGCATGAGACGACATGCATAGGAAGAGGAAGCAGTGAAGAACAAGCAGGGGAGTAGGCAGAGAAACATATAAAAGGGACTGTGTAAATGTATTATAGAATCACAGAATCATAGAACCAACTAGGCTGGAAAAAACTTTTAAGACCATCATGCCCAGCCACTACCCCAGGACTGTCAGGACCACCACTAAACCATGTCGCTGATGGTTTTTGAACACTTTTAGGGACAGTGATTCCACCACTGCCTTGGAAAGCCTGTTCCAAGACCTCATTACCCTCTCTGTCTGTGAAAGGGGCTGGTCAGTGCAATTGACTGGCTGAGCCCTCCACCTGACCACTATGATCCTATTGTGTCTTCTTATTAATCTTTTCTTGACTATCTTTTAGCATAATGTGTATGTATGTTTGCTGCAAAGACTAAGTGAGACTTGCATGTGTGTGTTACTGAAAACTGATGCCAGCTACCACAGTCAGTAGGATCCTGGCTCCCCAGTCTATCTGTCAGCTACTAGAGTGATTGCACGGGTCTTCAACCTACAGCCACTAGAGTGGGAATGGTGTTCCTTCCCAAAACCACATAGTGGAGACCAGTATGAGCAAAGTGAATGAGGGGCTCCATGTGGATGGCTGGCATGGGACCACAGGTAACCTGGTGTCAGCCGGGTTGGTGCAAGTGTCTGTATCTTCCCCAGTCCCGGTGTGTGTGCATTGCAGAGGATGTGTATTCATCAGCAGACTTCAAGGTGGCAAGGAGGGGACCCGTAACTCTCAGTAAATGAGATTGAACAATGTCTCTGAAAGAAGATGCTTAAGGGTACACTTTTTTAAATACTTGATGCAGGCATACTGCCCACTTAAAATGTGATTTGGATTTTTTTCTGTTCTTCTTTTCTCTGTTCTTCTGTTCTTCCCAAAAGCCATAGAATCATAGGACAGTTAGAGTTGGAAAGGACTTAAGATCATCTTTGTGATATTTGAAGTAACTAAGGGCATGAAAGTAGGCACAATATGTAGTAGCCCTGATATGGAACTGATTACAGGGGAAAAGAAAGACCACAAAAAAGCCTACAGAAAATACTTTTCAAGTTTTAAAAATTAGAGTTTTAGTTAACCAGGGGAAAAAAGAAAAATCAAATTTAAGGACAAGACAATATCTACTGGCTTTGTGCCAAAGAAGAGAATCTGTAGGGATTTATGGACATAGTGCACTCTAGATTCACAGAATCATAGAATGGTTTGGGTTGGAAAGAACCTTAAGATCATCAGTTCCAAACCGCTGCCATGGGCAGGGACACCTCACACTAAACCATGTCACCCAAGGCTCTGCCCAAAATGGCCTTGAATACTGTCAGTGGTGGGGCATTCACAACTTCTTTGGGCAGCCTGTTCCAATGCCTCAGCACCTTCGCAGCAAATAACTTTTTCCTTATATCGAATCTGAACTTACCCTGTTTAAGTTTAAGCCCATTACCACTTGTTCTATCGCTACAGCCCCTACAATCAAAATAAACACCAAATCTTTTACTGAGAGGAATGGAACAAAACCAAACCAGCACGACTGCAGTGTACACATGGACAAGGATTTTCAAACCCTAACTTTTAATAGAATGAAGCACTGCCCTGAGAACTCCTGATGTTTGATTGAATTTGGTGTTTCAAAAGTTGATCCTGGTCAGTGCTATTGCAAACAATATGGCACATGCTTTTAAGGCACAAGAAAGAAATTAGAATGGAGTCGTGCAAAACCCAATCTATTCACTTAAGGGAGGTAATTCAGGCCAAAGCTATTGCAAAAGAAGTATTGACTTTCCACCTCCCCAAATATAACTGTAAATCTGATTAGCAGACACTTCTAAGAGTATCTGATGAGTCCACAACTGGAAAAAAATAGAGCAGAGAACAACCTAATGTATGTAAATGCGATTTAAAAGAATTATTCAGTCCCACGAAAAAATAAAATGGAATATAGTTGCAAAGGCTACAGCAAAAAATAAGACACCAAGGCAAGTAATTGAAGCTATTACCACTGAATAGCTTGGGAGTTGCATAGTAAATTCATATTAGCAATTCAAATTGAAGCTTTCCTGATGACATACTGTTTAAATACAACAGAGTACAAGAATGGGCATGCTTCAAAGAATAGAGGAACACTACATTGATACACAAGAGTGCAAAAGCAGAACAAAAAAGCCTTTGTACTAGTCATAAATGAAAGTGGAGATCAAGAAACTACAAATGCATGATCATGTCAAAGTAGGTATCCCTGCTGTTGCAACAAGAAATATTGGAATGTGCCCCGTAGTTGCATTTATGTTTCCTGAAATGCAGGTAGAATTGCTTGACAGGCTATCAGTCAGGATACAGAGAACTCCTAAAGGCTATACTGAGTGCAATTAAAACAGATGGCGTAATAAAGGATGCGTTTTATCAGTACCATAAGGAATGTTTCTCTTTGGGTAATTTCTGCAAGGAAAGGGAGAGATGTAAAGACTGTAATACTCCAAGAGCTGACCAGCTAATGCTGATCTGAATAGAGCCAGAAAGAGACTCACAAAAGCTGGCTCTGTCACTCTTCTCACACAACACAGTTGTACTAACCCCATCTATTGCAGCTCCTGCTTAAAACAGCTTTATTGAAAATATCAGACACCTGAGACAAAGTAAAGATCTAGAGGCAGTCAGCAGGACACAATCAATCCTGAACCTGTGGCTCCTCAGGGACAGAGGGTGATGAAAGCAAAGAACCATTTCTGCTATCGTAGTCTCTGAAGGAATACTCTGGCCATAATAATTTGTATTGTGATGAAGTAAGTGGGAAGAAAACTAGGCCTTCTTCTCCAGACATTACAGGACAAAAGGCAATGCATCCCATCGGAAAGTACATCCTTAAAGCAACATTAGGGCTCAAAATCACTTTGCATGGACCTTGTGAAAACTGATACCATTTCAGACACAGAATCACAGAATCATAGAATGGTTTGGGTTGGAAAGGACCTGAAGATCATCCAGTTCAAACCCCTTGTCAAGTGCAGGGATGCCTTACACCAGACCAGGTCACCGAAGGCTCTGTCCAATCTGGCCTTGAACACTGCGAGGGATGGAGCATTTACCACTTCTTTGAGCAGCCTGTGCCAGTGCCTCACCACCCTCACAGTAAAGAGCTTCTTTATATCCAAAATGAACTTTTCACGTTTTCGTTTGTACCCATTACCCCTTGTAATGTTGTGTTACGATACATGACAGCTTCATAAAGCAGCTCTGAGAAAAACTACAAAAGCCCACTGCCCCCTTCCCACAGCAATCCCTCAGCAGGCACAAATCCAAAGAGCAAGCCTTTCAAACTCTTCAGAGCCTCCTCACTGGCTTTAATCCAGGACTGGTTTCCACATCACAGAGCTGGCTGACCAGCAGAGTTTAAAATACTCCTCTTTCTGATTCCACACTGCGACAAAACCAGGCAGCGAGACGGGTCAGCTTTCCAGCTGGGCTCCTGCCACGTTTCTCTATATCCTTCAGCTCCATGACTCACCCACTGAGACGGCACAAGTTAGAACAATGCACCAAGAGGTTAAAATGTCAGTTCTTGTGCACAGTAGCAGCTGTAAAATGAACTCACACGGAGTTTTTTAACAGCTGTGGCCCAGTTTTCATAGAAATATTATAGGTTACTTATCTCAGCAGCTTCTAAGAAGTTCCTAGACAGCTTAAATATCATCCTTTCCCAGTGTGGGATTGTTCCCCAGTGTATGCTGCCAAGTCCCATCTCCAGTGTCATTTAAAAGTGGTTCACTGCTAAAGATCACCACTTTCCTTGAGACAACCCTCCTTGGCCTAACTGCTTTGCCTCCTGATATCCTATCTTGTAAGAGCTCCACTTCTGTAAATCATCTCCCTTGGACCACCCTAGTAACACTCAATGGCGGCAGTTGAGTAGGAACGTAATTTTTAGGGAAATTAGATTTTCTAATTTGAAATTACATTTGAGCATTATCAGATCTCTTGAGCACTTACACTTTTAGTTTACTTACATCCTGGCCAGGAGGACCCTGTGGTCCAGGGATACCGGGTACACCACGGGGACCCTTGTAGGGAGAGAACAGACAAACCCAGTAAGGACAGCAGTAGTTATGAGGTGCTTCTTAGCTGAAGGCAAGAAATCCTCAACACAATAGTTAATGGGGAAAAAAATTAACCAGCAATTAAACTATTGAGAGAGAGTTTAAGGAAAAAAATAGAAATCTCACTTTCTCCTATCACAGCATCAGTCATTTTTGTGCCTCAGAGGACTTCACCGCATCACTAAATCAAGCCTCACATATCTTGATTGAAAAGGTAATGACTATAGAAGGAAAGTTTATGAGCAGGGAGAAAATATGACTGGGCATAGGTATGTAGAAGAGAAAGGTCCTGCTCCTCCCTGCCATACTATACTGGCTAGGACTGGCTGTTATGCTGGAGATTCATGCCAGTGATTATGGAGACCATAGTACACATTTATCTGTTTCACACCAATGGTTTGCCACACAGTAAAACTGCATTTTGAGGAGCTAAGTGTGTTTGCGAATTGCAGAGGTTTAAGTAAGGTTTAAGTAATAAAAATGTTTAAAAATGGTTTATTTTAAATCTTTGAAGCCTTGGCTATAAGCTATAACAGTGTACCTTGAGTTACGCACCTTGAAATACTTTTTGAATCAAGGGTTAAACTCGTTCTTTCCTTTGTAAGACTATTAAAGTTAAGGAAAAGTTGTCACCATGCCAAGAGTCCCAATCAGCTCTCTCACAACTCAATATAGCAGACAAGTAGTAGCTAATGCACAAGAGAAGTCCTTTTAAGGGTTGGGCATCCTGTGACCCTACCATCCTTGGGCAAGGAGAAACTAACCATGCCTTCATCAAATAACTGGTAGAAATGCAATTAGTGGGGTTGTCCCCTCCCCATAAAATCTGGGTGTAGTTAGAAAGACATACTGTACCAATGACCCTTTGTCTCCTGGAGGTCCCACTGGGCCCTGCAAACAGAAAAGACACAGCAATCAAAACACTGTAAATGCTGATGAGGCTGGGTATTGAAACACCAACATAAAATTGGAGTAGGAAATTGGTGAAGAAAAAGAGAAAGTCTGACAGGCTGCTCACACAGACATTGTTGGGGTGTAGAATACTCACAGCAGAATGTTTAGAGAAATGTCAAAGGCAGAGTGAGAAAGAAAGAGAGACAAAGGGACCAGAGCGGTCAGCTGTATGCTAACATGGTACTTGTCTGCCTGAGCCCTGTATTAAATCACTCCAGACATAGAATATCTGAAGTTGGAAGGGACCCATAAGGATCATTTTGTCCAAATCCCTGCTCCTTGCAGAAGTGCCTAAATGGAAATCATATGACTGAGAGCATCATTCAGATGGTCCTTGAACTCTGACAGGCTTGGAGCTGTGACCACTTCCCTAGGAAGCCTGTTCCTGTGACTGACTGCCCTTTCAGTGAGCAACCTCTTCCCAGTGTCCAATCTAAACTTCCCCTGATGCAGCATCATTTGATTTTTTCATGTCCTGCTGCTGATCACCAGAGGGAAGAGATCAGCACCTCCTCCTACACTGCCCTCCTTGAGACCTGGGAAACCCCACTGGTGACTGGCCACCAGCCTGGCGTAACCCCATTTACGATATTCACATTAAATCCTGTTTGTTACATGCTTGAGCATGGATGAGATCAGGAATCTTGAGTTTGGGTCATTGAATCTTAGTGGGCCTCAAACCACATGAGCTGGTAAGGATGAGAGATCTGGGTGTCAGCAACTGGAGGACATTAGGATGCAGAGGCCTGAGTACTGGGAAAAGTAGGTGTCCAGGATGAGCTGCTGGAAAGATCCATATTTCATTTATATATTCCAACAGTGGCCTTCAAACTGCATCAGCCTGAGAGGAGAGGAGGGATTGAAATATTCTTGATCATGTTTCTGAGAGTGCTGTTTAGGTTTATGTGAGTGTTCACAAAGCATTTTCCTCTGCTTTGGTTTGCGCAGCTGCACACGCATGTGTGTGCATTGCATGTGCATATGCTCACTGGCAATACGTGCTTAGCAGCACTACTGGCTGGACCTGGGAACATAGAACCACAGCACCTTCACATCTGTTGGGCTGGAACATAACAGTTCCCCCAGGTCCTGACGACCACTGCAATCTGTGACCTCTAATAAAAGGAAAAGCATCCCACAAGACCTTTGTGCCATTAAATAAGGTCACAGTAGGGACTGCAGTGGACCTGTATATGCTGTTTGTTTGGGGATGTGATTTTAAAAGGTGTAGCTGAGTAGAGTGAGCCACTAGAAGGTATCCACTTCCATAGGGACAACACAGAAGTGATGGAATATCCATATCCAGCATGGATGAGTCAAATACAACCAAAAAGAGGCTTGACCTTGCATCTCTGGGTTTGTGTTTGAATAAATTGTCTCATACCAAGACTTTTCAACCTTTGGTTTCTATTTCAGGCACATTAATTCACTAATCCTCATGCAGTCCTCCATGCAAGACACCTTAATGCTCTGCTTAAGCAAAGACTAAATACATAATCCTGAATCCATAGTAATATGAGCAGGGCAAGGCAGAACAGGAGCAAAATCCTTTTACATATGCAGCACACACCTCCAATAGGCAGCTTCAACATAAGCATGTGAATTCACCCTATTTCTCTTCTTCTGGTTCAGATGGGAAGAACACACTCTGCTAATACTCAGTTTATGGCTCAGTGTTATGCAACTGCATACTTTAGCAGACAAAGTAAGAAAATCATCATCTATATGTAGCTTCTGTGCAGGAGCAAAGCTAGGGAGGAGTTAAAGGGCACAGGAGGAAACAGGGCGAGAACTCTAATTAAAAAGAGTTGCTACCTCTCAGCTCTGAAGCTGGAAGTATTATACACACAATGTTTCCACATTGCTAAAAAGGATGTAGGTTGACACCTTTAATTCAGTATGCGATATGCACTGAAGCAGCTCTACTGACTTTACTCCTTTCCTTCTATGAGATTCAGTCTTTGTTAAAGCCTGATGTATTCAAGGTTATACAATGGTTTCCAGATTCAGAGTCTTTGCACTGGAGTTGAGGTTATGATGAATCTACAGTGGAGAAAACTATCATAATAGTTGTTGAAAAATGTATTTAGGGAAGCAGATTACATAAATAAAGACAAAGCAATCAGGAAAGTGTGATATGAAGGTGTCTACTTATCCTAAGAGGGGTCAAATAATGATTCACAAAAAAGGTGATCTTCTGGTGTGAAAAAAGCAATATCTATACTTGGGATCAAATTCTTAGTCATTTATGTTCATAAGTAAGCAGATGCTAAGGCCCTAATGAAGAATAACTTTGTTATCTAGTGTACATCAGGATGCAGAAGTGAACTCATCTACCCCTGCACTGCATGTAAAAATCAGTAATTAAAAACTACTCACAAGCTAGTGACTTTCAAACAAGCCAGATACTCATTTGCTCTTTTTAATATTAATGACTGAATATTCAGAAATGCAAGAACATCACTGTTTCTTAGATAAATCATAACAAATAGCACTCAGCAAATCTTCAGTCGTTGGTAACTGTGAGGACCATGAAGGCCATGACAAAGTCATAATGCAAAACATGACTGACACAGTCTGCTTTACTTTATAGAGTATTCAGCTTGGTAAAAGCAAATATGAAGTGGAAACCTAGCTCAGAAAACTAGATTTGTCCACCGGGATTGCACAGCAATATGACATAATTTTAAAGGTAATTTCCTGTACTAATTGGGAAATTTGTATCTAGATAACCAGAGCATGAAAACATTGACTGTGAATGGTACAGTATCATGGTGTGTACAAGGGGTTGCAAAAGAATGCAAGGTCTCAGATATTACCTAACAATTACAGCTAAGAATAAAGTTTGATTCCTCCTAAACATCTCACTTGCAAATTCAGAGAACATCTGGATGTCTCTGAGCAGGGCTGCAGTCAGAGCACTCCCAAACCTCCTTCATCTCAAAAGGAGTTTTACACGACAAGTTCTGAGGTGATCAAAGCCCAGCGATATGAAAATCCAAACTTTCCATAGCAGAATCCCAGATAGAGGGAGCAGAGATGAGGCCAGATCTGGATGTTTTGGGGGAAATTATGGGGACCCTGGTTCTCCTGGAATGCAGCAATTTAAGGAACTTGATCTTGTATTTCTCAATCAGCATTGACTATGTCACTGATGTTGGCATGTGTGTCACACTCATCACTTTTAATAAGGTGACAGCAAGGTTCTGTCTGCCCAGTAGACCAGACCTGCTGGCTCAGCACAGATCTCATCTCACATCCACAGCCAATGTGTCAAGATGACACAGAAAAGTCAAGAGTAACAGCCAGTGATATCAATTGCTCCTATAGCACTTTCTGACTTTCAACTAAAAATGAACGCATCAAGAGCTTTCACAGCAGACGTGTAGACATCTGAGCCACAAATGGCAGCTTCTCGACTAGTTTGCCATTTGCATCTTCAGAGGGTGAAATGTCCAACATGCTCTTGGCACAGCTGAGCACAGGCAACGCGTTCCCGAGGTGGTGATAGGTAAGTTTCTGCCTTGATACAGATTGCAGCAGGACCTGGTACTTACAGGGGGTCCAGCCAGCCCAACTCCTGGTGCACCTCTGTCTCCTGGCTGTCCAGGGAGGCCAGGAGGTCCCCTCTCACCCTGAAACAAAGAAAGGAGTTAAGGGCTTTGCGCTCTGTTGGGAGCACAGAGAACCACAGAATAGTTTGGTGGTGGAAGGGACCTTCAAAGCATATCTAGTCCGATCCCCCTTGCAATGAGTATGGACATCTTCATCTAGATGTTGTCCAGAGTCACATCCAGCCTGGCCTTGAATGTCCTCAGGGATGATGCATCCACCTCCTCTCTGGGCAACCTGTGCCAGTTTTTTACCACCCCCATTGTAAAGAATTTATTCATTACATATAGCCTGAATCTCCCCTCTTTTAGTTTAAAACCATCACCCCTCACCCTATCACAATAGACCCTGCTAGAAGGTCTCTCCCCATCTTTCTTATAAGTCTATTTTAAAGTACTGAAATG